>JAAEAF010013548.1:0-268641 GCA_011037195.1 Triatoma infestans | reverse complement strand
AGTTGATATACCATGTTTGAAGCAAATCGTTGGAGCCATTTTTGAGAAAATCCCAAAAACGTAAAAAAAAAAAAAACTAGTAAAATGGTGATGACTCCACTGTCGGATCCCATGGTGATGACTAAACGGAATATCAAGTTTGAACTTTCTACGATTTTTCATTTTTGAGCTATGCTGTTCACGTACGTATATACACACACAGACCATTTGCTAAAAATCATTTTTTTGGACTCAGGGGACCTCAAAACGGATATTTCCGGTGAAAATTCAATATCGAAAATTTGACACGATTACAATACTTCTTCTTACTAGGAGAGTAAGAGAAAGTAAAAAAAAAGTGAGACAGACTGGTTGAGTAATAAGAAGGTAGAAGATACGTAGCTTGCAGCTGGTTGTAAACTGTCCTCCTCCACTGTACTGCTGTTACTGTATTTATATGAATCGTACGCAAAGTTTGATTCATTTAATGTGTGCTTCTCCGCTCTTCGGATCCTATAAATCTTTAATGATTCGGATCCCATTACAATGGATTTTGTCTGAAACCTTCAGTGTCATCTATATCGGTGGGCACACACAAAATATCGTTTCTGGGACCTCGAAACCTGCATTACCCTTTGAAAACCCAATTTCAGAAATCTGACAGGATGGCAATAATTTCTGTTGCTACGAATAAGATAAAATAAAAATAAAAAAAATTTTCAATAAAATTACATTTCAGGTCAACCGATTTTTTTCTTATAAACGAAAATCCGAAAACTTCGTGTCAGATACGATGGTATTATTAAAAACAGAATATTCCAACTTTGACTTTCCAGGGATTTTTCGTTTTTGTGATAATTTATTCACACAGTGATATATACACACAAACACACATATACAGACTATTCACTAAAAATAGTACTCAGGGGTTTTCGAAAAATATGTCTCCGATTAAAACTTAATTTCAAACATTTGGAGTGAAAGAGAAAGTAAAAAGTAAATAAATCTTGCAATGCATTCGAATTATTGTGTTTATCAATAATCAGATATCACTTTAAACATAAAGCTTTGTTATCTCTATTATATATACTAGTATGTGTGTGTTATTAACAACATTCTAAAAATAGAATTTTAACATATGTCTTTCTTCTACCAGCCATAAAAACACTCAAAATATTACCTTTAACCCTAATACTATCCATTAATCCTCTTATCATTCAACTCTGTGAAACCCCTATGTAGGCATAAACTAAAACACACAACATACACATAACACAGAGAAAGAGATAGTGAAAAGTGGCAGTAGTAGTCGATCTTTTTTGATCTTAGAAGAGGCTAGGACTAGCCTCTAAGTATGCCAGCACAGGCAGGAGTGGGTGCGTGCGCGCGCGTGTGTGTGTATGTGAAACTGACAGAAGTTATTAATGGATGGATAGTAATTCTTTCAAACTTCACGCTTGCCTTATCATTTTAATCCTTAATTGGTCCTTCTAATTATTATTTGAAAACTTTTTCATGTTTATAATAAATTATCCACTGATGAATTGAAATATTAATTTTTGTTAGTTTCTTAGTATTTATTAATATTTTTTTTTTTTAAACTAACAGTTTAATTTCCCTGACTTTTATTAAATTTTTGCGATTGTGCAAGTTTATAAAAAAGCTAGGTGTCCATCTTCTGAGTGTTACATAATCTTCTCGTCTCCCCTCCACCTCAGTCTTTATTCTACTCGACTAACTATTGTATAACAGGGATCCACCCTCTTTTTTTTTCTTTTACGATAACTCTGTTACAATCCCCTTTACAATCTTTCACATTATCGTGACGTTTCCGTTATTTTATACTATCTCAATTCAATGTTTCATTAGGAGTTCTACTGCATTCTTGTTTAAATTTCCAAATTAGTTCTTCATATAGAAATAAACTGTTTTGCTTGTACTTTAGTTTAAGTAATCCTTTTTTGCAATGTATTTATCTGTTAGTCATAGTTATGCCTTGGCCTGGCCATTTAATCCAACCAGCTGTCAGACTTGAAAACACTTTTCTCCTAAAGACAAGCAGCTGGGAGACGGTTATAAAAAGTATAGGGCAGTACGCAAGGAAATGTTCTGCATGGAATTCCCCCATCCTCATTTATAATAACATTTATATTCAACCTGTTAGTTTTTGTATTGTAATAATTTTCTTAATTATATCATTATTTTCTCCCTTTTTTTTTTTTTAATGATAAATAATTATTTTTTCCAACGCTATTATTTCAGCTATTCGACTATTAATTATTATTCAACATACATGTAAAATTACAAAAGACAATTAAAGCGTTACAATATAAAAGGTCATTTAGCTAGTGGGACAAGCCCACTAGATGATGAAAAAGATTTTGGTAGATAAAAATAGTGTTGCCCAAAATAAATTATCGTGACAGATTATCGAATTTAAGTTTGGGGGGGAATACACGTTCTGAGGTTTAACAGAATATCTCAAAAACGAAAAGCCACAGGAAGTCAGTCGCTCAAACTTAGTATTCCGTTTAGATATTGCCACAGCATCAAAACCGAAGATTTCTGGCAAAAAAAAAAAAAAAAATCCATCAACCGCGACTTTCCTGACATTTTTTATTTCCAGTTTTTCATGATTTTTCAAGAAAATGGCTCCAACAAGTTTCTTTAAAACTTCTTATACTATCAACACATGTAAATACCTATCACTATTATTTGAAACATACTTAAAGTAATCAGTTGAGTACAAGACATGATTCTACCACCAATATAATATTAATATGTTATAAAGGCAAAGACGAGGTTGTCCTATCATCGTTGAGAAAAAGTGGGAAACTATAGGTAGTAGAGCAAAGGCCAGAACTATAAAAGGCGAGGGAACCTCTGCTTGCTAACCCCCCCTGAATAAAACTCGCCACCCGGTAGGCCTTAATGGACCGTCTTTTTTTTTTCGTCTAAGCCAGTGTTTTCTTACTTTTTGACGTTATGGCTCCCTTGAGAAAGATTCCATGCACTGCAGCGCTCCGTGAATAGTATACTATGAATACTATTGCATTGTTATTATTTTAAATTAAGAAGCGTCAACATCTATGGTCATTGGCGCCCGTAGCCTTCTCAGAGTACTGCCGGCCTCCGGACAGTGTTCTCTCGTTACATACAATCACCGGACAGTGAGCTGTAGAGACTCCTAGGAAGAAAAAAATCTAAGAGTAGCCACAGCTGGACTCGAACCCGGGTCCTCCGCGTGGGAGTCCAGTACGCTAACCACTTAGCTATTCCCTTCCCTGGGCCCTTCCCTATTATTATTTTTATAATTATTATTGCAAGTCACAGCAAATTTTGGTTCTTTGGCGGCACTCACCTCTTTCTGTTGATGTTAAATTATAAAAATAAATTTTTAATAAATGAATTTCAAAAAGTTATAAATTCCATAGATGTAATATGAACTATTAAAATAATACGATTAATATTACAGCGATATATATAGCAGCTTAGAATATCAAATAATATATAAGCAATATATATTATTATAAATATTTGATATTATTAGATACCCACTGAGGTAAGTCAAATTTAATTGAAAATTCTTTTGTTTTTTTAGCAATGTTTCAACAAATTTATTGCCACCTTCAGTAGAATAACATGATTAATATATTATGAAGTTAACAGATCTCAAATTAATATTAAGTTAATAAACCTGAAAACTTCATGTGAGATACAATTGTATTATCAAAACAAAATATCAAGTTTTTCAAGTAATTTAGGTAAAACAAAGTTATTTTCATTTGATCTGGAACACATCATATTTTAAGATAAACTGAACCATTCATACAGTAACCATTAAACATGTTTTTGACAGAAAAATAAATTTGGTATCTATATATTCATTGGCGTCGGCGATTCGATTTCTCACTTTTTGGGCGTTATGGCTCCCTTGAGGAAGATTCCATGACTGCAGCGCTCCGTGAATACTATATAATGAATGCTACTGCATTAATATTATCGCAACAGTACTTCTACCTCACCCAACTTCTGAACGGGCATGGGTATTTCAGGGCGTACTTGAAAAGGATGGTGGAAGCTGAGAAGGAGGAGTGCCTCTACTTCCCGGGGAGTAGGGATGAAGCCTCGCACACTATTTTTTTTACGTGTGACCGATGGCAGCGTTTGAGGAGGGACTTAGTGGCGGTGATTGGACGGCAGACCCCCAGACTCTCTGGTAGAGACAATACAATATTGATATATTATGAAGGCAAAGACGAGGTTGTCCTATCATCGTGAGAAAAAGTGGGAAACTATAGGTAGTAGAGCAAAGGCCAAAACTAAAAGGCGAGCGAACCGCCGCTTGCTACCCCCCCTGAATAAAACTCGCCGTCCGGCAGGCCTTGGCCCTCATGGACCAGTTTTTTTTCCGTCTAAGCCAGTGTTTTCTCACTTTTGACGTTATGGCTCCCTTGAGAAAGATTCCATGCACTGCAGCGCTCCGTGAATACTATACAATGAATACACATTATCACAACAGTTCTTCTATCTCACCCAACTTTTCAGCGGGCATGGGTATTTCAGGGCGTACTTGAAAGGATGGTGGAGGCTGAGAAGGAGGAGTGCCTCTACTTCCCGGGGAGTAGGGATGAAGCCTCGCACACTATTTTTTTTACGTGTGACCGATGGCAGCGTTTGAGGAGGGAGTTCGTGGCGGTGATTGGATGGCAGACCCCCAGACTCTCTGGTAGAGACGATGCTGTTCAGCGAGACCAACTGGAGTCTGATAGCGAGATATGCGAGAGAAATTCTCGTTACAAAGAAAAAGGTCCTGAAGGAACAGGAAAGGAGGAACTCCTAGGGGGATAGGACAGAGACTTAGCCTGATGCAGTGCTGGAATCAGCGAGTCCAGACCAGGTCCAAGCAGGGGGCAGAGGGGGGCGTAAATGCATTTCACCACCCCAACCAAAAAAACAACAAAAAATCACAACAGTTTAGGTATGACGAGTTGAAGAAAGACAAAAAATACCGAAAGCCATACAGAACATCTCATTATTATTAATATAAATTATTATTCGCGAAAGGGGAGGGCAAAACCCTACGCTATCCAAAGCCCCCCAGGGCCCATATAGCTATCCCTAAAGAATAACAACCACTGGGACTAGAATAAAAATCCAGGCTCAGGTTTCAACCATCTAAGTTTCACAACAGACCGAACAAATCGGACCAAAACCTTAAAAGGACACAGCTTAAGATCCTCCACCGACATCCTATTCCGGCCGAAGTTCCTAAACCTAATCTCCTCACAACCCAAACAATTCGTCATCAGATGCATGGGTGTTTCCTCCTCAGTTTCACAAACTCTACAAAAGGGGTCAGGCACAAGTCCCATTATATAGAGATGTCTCCTTAAACCACAATGCCCAGTGAGGAATCCAACCAGATACCTGAGGGAGGTCCGTGAAAGACATCGGACCCCACTACTCAAAGCTCCGTCCGGGCCCCCAATGAGCATTTTAGACTGCCGACAACCCACTGCACTCATCCATAAGGATGAGTGCTGTGAGGTCATCCACGTCTGAAAGCCCGACAAACATGTGTCAGAAGACACACCAACAGCAAGCTCTGGACCAATGAAAGGGAGAGAGGCACCTAATTTGGCAAACCTATCCACCTCCTCATTCCCAAAAATTCCCATATGACCTGGAACCCAGACCAGAAGCACATCCTTTAATAAAGAAAGATCTTCCAGTCTTCTAGAACATTCCAACACCAATCTGGAAGTGAAGACACATGAATTAAGCGCCTTCAACGCAGCCTGGCTATCCGAGCAGATACAAACACCCTTTAAATTAGTGTTACGCACCCTCTCATCCAAAATACAGCAAAGAATTGCATAAAACTCAGCCTGGAAAACGGTGGCCCACTCACCAAGAGGCGCTACCAAATGATCTCCCGTCTCAAAATAGACGGCAGCCCCAGACCTACCATCCATCCTGGAACCGTCCGTGTAGCATCGGAGATAATTCTCAGGAATCACACCAGACGGACCCAGGGTTAACCAATCTTCCCTAGAAGGCAACCTAACCCTGTAGGAATGACCAAAGACAAAAGTCTTCAAATTCCTATCAGAAGGAAACCTGTAATGGGAATCCTTAAAAGCATCTCACGATAAATGGTAGAATGACCATATCGCTTACCCTGCCAAAAACCTGCCTGTTTAATTCTATAACAGGCTTTCATTGCCTGGTTTTTCACCTCCACAAAGAGAGGTGGAATCCCTAACAAAGTCTCCATAGATGCGGTCGGTGTAGTCCGAAACGCTCCAGTCACCGCCAGACAAGCCAAGCGTTGGACTTCTTCCAACAGCTGCCTAGCAGATCGTGTTTCAATGCGACGCCACCACACCAAAGCCGCATATACCAATCTAGGTTTAATGACCATACAATAAATCCAGAACATCATCTTGGGAGTGATTCCCCAGTTCTTACCTACAACTCTTCGACATTGCCAAAAGGAGATTATCGCCTTTTGATGTTGTGTCTTAACATGTTCCGACCAGTTCAATTTACTGTCGAGAACTACCCCAAGGAACTTCACTGATTTGCTAACCTGTATGGAAGTACCTAACAACCTAGGAGGTGTAAAACCTACTATCTTCCTTCTATGAGTGAATAGAATTGCCTGGGTCTTCATAGGATTAATAGAAAGACCCTTATCCTGTGCCCAACAATATACCATATTAAGGGCGCTTTGCATTAGGTCCGAAATAGTGGACAAACAGCGCCCTAACAATAAAATGACACCATCATCGGCATATGCTTGCACATAAAATCCCGATGAGTTCAGCCTAACCAAAAGGTCATCCATGACGACGCACCACAACTTTGGTGAGAGACAACCCCCTTGAGGGCACCCTCTCCCCGCTTTTACTATCATGGTGCGCCCGCCAAGGGATGCCTGTATAACCCTACTCCTAAGACAGACACCTATCCAATTGATTAAGACGGGATGTATACCTTTTCGAACCAAGGCATCTTCGAGAGCATCAAACGATACTCTGTCAAATGCCCCCTCAACATCAAAGAAACACCCTAGGGCATATTCTTTTATTTCCAAAGCAGATTCTATCCTACCGACGAGACAATGCAATGCAGTCTCTGTCGACTTACCCACAATATAAGCATGTTGGTTAGGATGGAGTGGATGATCCCTTAATGGGCCATCAGTAATATACCTAATTAATATGCATTAGAAGCATTGTTTAGAATTTCCAGATTTGAAAAAATTCGATTAACCGAATATGCAACTTAACAGAATAGGTTGTTTTTTTTGAGTATTTTTGAATATTTTCTTGAAAACAGTTATATAACGATTTTCTTTAAACTTGAAAGAATGCTAATTTAACATCAATTTTAATGAAAATATTTTTTTTGTGCAGTAAATTAGATAAAAATTTAAAATCCTTTAAGCCGCTGCCTTAAAGTGAAAAAACAATATCACATGTTGAGAAAGGATTTTTGAACTTGTGATTACTATTATTTCGTGAGTGAAAACACTTTGAGGTCTCAGCTAAGGAGAAAGAGATTTTAGGCCGTTTAGTTAACTAATTAGTGAGAGGCCTTCCTCTCAAGGGATATTAAGGAAAAATTCTATTTGGTGTCTCTACGGTTGGCATACACTAAGTGGCTATAATTAAGAAGGAATTTAAATTAAACTTCATATAACTTTATATAAATAGAATTAAAAAAAAAAAAAAAAAATGCATACATCTTAATGTTGCAATTTTTTTTTTGTTGAGGGTCAATAAATTTTTTATTTTGTCTTATTAACCATAGAAATAGTAAATTAAATTGTTACCGAAAGTACAAGGTTTTTTTTTTTTATTTAATTTAAGGCGCGTCAACGTCTATTGGTCATTGGCGCCCGGAACCTTCTTAGTGCACTGCCGGCCTCCGGACAGTGTTCTGTCGTTACAGACAACCCTGTCTATTACCGGAAAAGGCGCAGGTATCGTCCACTCTTCGGGGTGCAATCAGCCTCTGGCTCTCCAGGTTACGGATTCCCTTCCCCAACCTATCCTGATCCTTTCCCTTTGCAGGGTTACCTGCAAGTATCCTGGAGTGCTTGAGGCAATGGACAGGAATCATTAGATGAACATTAGATCCATCGGTTCGTGCGATCAAGTCATGCTAGTTCTTTAGAGCTGAATTACTGAACTACGGGCGCAAGCTACTTTCCGAGCCAATTGCTTACAACGGAGGATTCGTAGTGGTCCTGGTTTAGACAGCAACTCCAATGACTGCGGTCATGAGTTGAGCGGGAGGAGACTCGCAATACAAAATAAATACCGGTGCCAACCCGCGTAGCTGGAAGCGCATTTGCTGGGTGTACGCGGTTTACCAAAGCCTGCTAGAGGGTGCCTTCTCTAGCTTCTGGGAGCGGAGTGTGACCACTATGTGGGATCAATTTGAGCCCTGGTTGAGCGTATCTCAACCTGCCCTTAAATGGGTCAAGTGGGGGTGTGCCCGGAAGGGCACTTCTGCCATGGTTAGGTATTGCACTAACCGCCTTTCCATGGTGGTGATCTCTCTCTCTTGTTAAACGATCACTGGTAAACCCGAAAGGGTGGGTACGGTCTAGAAAGATCCCCCGAAGTACCAGGAGGAAAAGGGGTATACGGGGAAGAATGTCCATTACCGGACAGCGAGCTGTAGAGGCTCCTAGGAAGAAAAAAATCTAAGGGAAGCACAGCTGAACTCGAACCTGGGTCCTCCGTCCGCTTTAGGAGTCCAGTAAGCTAACCAAATACAAGTTTTAAGTTTTCCCTAAGTATGATAGTATATGAAGTTTAAAAAAAGAAAAAAAAAAACCCGTTGGAACTGTTACCGAAAAAAATCCAGAATAACTGAACAGACCATTTGGTAATAACGCCCGCCTCGAGTTGACAATAAAGTAATAACGAGCTTTAAGTTGTATACCACTATTTTAACAAACAAAAATTTTTCTATAGAATAAAACTTTCTTTGTTCTAATTTTTAATACGATAAAAATCAAAGTTCCGAAATAAAAGGAAAAGTTTTGCGAATTCATGAAAATCGCTAACCTCCTCCCTTCTCCAGTTTATAATAATTATTAACTGTAAAAACTACTTATTAAATACAATTTCCTTTCTATATCTAACTTTTATACAAGAATAAAAGAAACTTTATTTGTTGATTAAAAGCGCATAATAAAAAAAAAAAAAAAAAAAAAACTAGAAATGCTAAAGAACTGATGATGAGGAAGAAGTGAACTTAATTTACTGGAACTTGTTTTTTTTTAATTCCTCATCAGTATTGTAACAAAGCTTATTCTTGCAAACTTATACTTGTATAGAACTTTCTAACTTATTAATTTAAGTAATTATAACTTATTATAAAGTTTTTGAATGTATTTTTAATTTTTTTTTTTTTTTTTTTGTCAGCTGGGGGTAGGACCTTTTCTTACTGCAGTTTATTGTTAGTTATAAATGACGAATTTTCTTCAGACTTATCATTTTTACTGTATGTTTTAGTAGTCTTCAATGTAATATCAATGAGAGAATTTAATCTTAATAAAACGACCTTTTTGAGACAAGTCTAATTTATCCCTCCCCCAAAACTCTGATTAAATGAATTTTCTCAGCAAAAGTTTCTAAAGAAAAATAACAGGGCTCTCTGTATTTATAGTTAGTCTAATGAAACAATGTTAGTGTATGTGGAAAATTGCAAAATATTGAAAAATCTGTTCAGTAAAAAAAAAGTATTTTCGGTCAACCGATTTTCGTTCAAACTCTGAATTTCGGCAACTGGAGTACCGCAAGGTAGTATCATAGGTCCAATTTTATACACAATATACACTGCTGACCTTCCACTACATCTTAATACAGTAACATCAACCTGCGCTGATGATACTGCTATTCTTTCATCCCATACCTAACCTACTATTGTCTCTAGTCACCTTCAAGATCATCTTCCCCTAATAGAAGAGTGGTGCAAAAAATATACGATAAAAGTTAATGACAAAAAATGTATTCACACCACGTTTACCCTTCGTCACTCCCTCTGTACTGGTGTTAAATTAAATAACACTTTCCTACCTACTGATGTCTTAGAGTACGCTATCTTGGGTTATATATGGACAAAAGACTAACCTGGAACCCCCATACCAGACTGGAAAGGACGATTTCATATCCTTTCAAGATTTTTAGACAAACGATCTAAACTTACTTTTAAAAAATAAGCTTATTGTAGTGGAAGAACGTAATAGAAAAATAATATTTTTTAAAAATAGTTTAGAATATTTTATAGAATCAAAAGTCTAATTTTGTTTAATATATTAAACTATGAATTTACCTTCAAAAAGAGTTGTATTTTAGAGTCAGGTACTGTAAATTGGGGTCATTGCTATTAGGGAAACAAAGGCACAAAATTTAATACAATGCGACTTGGCCAACTGCTTTGTTATAGAGAGCATTCCTTCGAACAGTCTGTACTCTACCTTCAAACAAGAAGAGTCTAATTTCTGCTTTCAAACAACTATCCAAAGCCAGAACAGAACACTTCAGGAATCGCTCAGTGCCAGTGATAGATAAACATCATTTTACTAAGATTCAGTGTGATATTGTAAAATACTTTAATTTGCTTAGAGAATAATACAGTAAGACCCCGCTTAACGCTCTTTTATTTCAACCCGGGGATTCCCAGAAAAACAAGAAAAGAAAGCAACCAGAAAAAACATTTCACTGGAAACTAAAATGCAAGTGATTAGAAGATTAGATTCTGGCGAACGTCAATCTCAAATTAGTGCTGCATTGAATTTGCCAACTTCAACAATAAGGACAATTCTTAAGAATAAAGAAAAAATACTGTCATCGGCAACTGCAAATAGAGAATTTTGGAAAAACTACAATATCATGAATGCTGTAGGAAATATAAACCTTTCTTGGAATGAGATAACAGAAAGATCTTTGAAAGGAGTATGGAAGAACATTTGGCCAGACTTAAGTAAGAGCGAAAACATTGGACACTCTGTCGATATGGATGAAATAGTGGAATTAGCGAAACAAACCGGTTTAGATGAGGTAAATGTGGAAGACGTCGAAGAAATAGTTCAAGAAACAGCAGCTAGTCTTTCTAATGATGAGCTCAAAGAATTAACTGAGCAAGAAGAAAACAAAAATATTGAGAGTAGTGATTTCGAAGAAGAGCAAAAAGAACTTTCGATGGCGTTTGTAAAAAGGAGTTTGACCACTATAACTGAAATTATGGACCAATTTGTTGAAAATGATCCAAATTTTGACAGGAGTACAAAAGCAAGACGGGGTGTTATAGATGCTTTATCCACTTTATCACAACTTCTAACAGAACGCAAAATGAAAACGCAAACTATATTAGATGCCTTCTTGACAAAAAGGCAGAAAATTGGAACCACAGAATAGACTGAATGATCTGACTGACTTACAATTTTATTGTTTTTATAAGGTTTATTCGTTTATATTGCTTTTATTTTTGTAACAAATAAATGTTTGGTTTTATTTTTATTAAAAAAAAGTCCTAAAAAGGTATTATTAAATTTTATACCTAACCAATTTTCTATCCATCTTCCCCTAACCCCATTATTTACATGTTAAGGTAGCCTCGTTTAGCGCTGTTTCGCATTACGCTCTATTTTGATGGAACGTATCCTACGCGTTAAGCGGGGTCTTACTGTATATTTATTTTATAATCAGTGGTGCTTTCTTGATTATTACTAATACTTCTATCTTTATCTCAACATACTTACAAGCCCTTTTACAAAACCGCTCGTGCTACATAATACAAACATATCACACATATACATTATACATTATACTATACAAAACTTTACGATGACCCGTATGTACTTACGGACTAGAGGTATGAGGCACCATTGAGCATTCCAATGTTTAAGTTTACCGTATCCAATCCTTACAGTCCAAAATTCCTGTCTTCAATAAAAGATTACCTAATAAACCTATCTTTTTGATTTGTTCTAATAAAACCCCGTTATCAAAGATTCAGTAACTCCTTGTCCCATCATCATAATATTTTGGTGCAACAACTTGCTAGTCACATCTTATCCAACGACAATCCATCCCGACGTCTGAAGCGTCAGTGGCCTCCGCGACCTTTTAATAAATTAACTTCAACGCCATGAAGTATTTTCTTGACATAGTCATTCATGTCTTGTAAACATTCGCCACATTTGCTTATTGTATCTATTGTACAGTGGCAAATAAATTATTGAAGGGGGGGAGGAATCATTTAATATTAAATAAGACTATTTATTTGTTGTGGTGGTTGGTTCCGCAGAGCTGGAAAGCATCAGAGACATTTTCCGTGGTAGCCTGCTTCATTTTGTGGTCATCGACCCGGTTTCGGGCGTTCGCCCATCTTCAGGATGCGTTTTTCAGGCAGTGTGCCAACACAGACTCGTACAGAGACTTAGTTTCACACTAACTGAGATGTATTTTTAAAATACTAAACTCTTAAACTAGGTAAAGGGATGTGGCCAGATGGGTGGGAAAACACGTGTTTGGGTTGTTAAAGGGCAAATTCTTTTCTTACAGTGGACGCGGGGGTCTAATCTTTAAACTCTGTTGTTGGAGGGAGACTTACTTCACAATTAACTAACCAAAATATTAAGAATATACAAAAAAAAAAATAAGATACACAAAATAAATCTAAATAAAATTAAACAACGATTAAACTAACATTTTAAAATTCATTCATTCGTTTAAAATTGAACGATTTTTTATATAATTAAGTTAAGTTTTTCCAGTTCCAAAGAATTAAGAAATTCCAGTCATTCTTTCACTTTTTTCACGCAACCCTCACATCCTCGCAAGCATGTATACCTAATTATGTTTTCTTATATAATCAAGTTTTTTATTATGCATCCCACAAACCATGCCCATTTATATGTACATAGTAGATTTAAAACTAAACCTAAACTTAAAATCTATTTAAGAACTATTTGTTGCGTGTGTAATTGTGTTTCTGTTGCTATTGTGGGAAGAGTGTTCTGAATAATGGTTCACTAGCAAATTTTGTCTGTTCATTTATTAAGTTTTGTGTTTTTCGTTTATATATTTCGAGTTGTTCTACTATGTCAAGTCGTCGTCCTTTGTGGCCAGAGTGTATTAGTTTCATCGTGGTCGTCATTATTTTAAATGTTAGTTTAATCGTTGTTTAATTTTATTTAGATTTATTTTGTGTATCTTATTTTTTATTTTTTGTATATTCTTAATATTTTGGTTAGTTAATTGTGAAATAAGTCTCCCTCCAACAACAGAGTTTAAAGATTAGACCCCCGCGTCCACTGTAAGAAAAGAATTTGCCCTTTAACAACCCAAACACGTGTTTTCCCACCCGTCTGGCCACATCCCTTTACCTAGTTTAAGAGTTTAGTATTTTAAAAATACACCTCAGTTAGTGTGAAACTAAGTCTCTGTACGAGTCTGTGTCGGCACACTGCCTGAAAAACGCATCCTGAAGATGGGCGAACGCCCGAAACCGGTCGATGACCACAAAATGAAGCAGGCTACCACGGAAAATGTCTCTGATAATAAATTTCGAAGAAATTCGCCCCGACGGTTAGTGAAATTTTACACAAGAATTTTTTTTACTTTTTCTTACTCATTGTAAGAGAAAGTATTGCTATTCTATGTGTGCGTGAGTTTGTGTCTGTATAAGTACTAACCACCTCATCTGCCACGAATGTTTTGGAGCACAATCCATGTCGCAAATACGTAAGTTTTTTTTATTTTGCTAACAGGAGTAAGAGAAAGTCGTATGAGTGTTTCACGACAGATTTTTTTTTTTTTATATTTGTAATTTATAAACGAATAATGTGAAAGATAACGAAAAGAAATAAAACAAAAATAAAGTAAACTATAGAAACAACTGTTTAAAGAAAGAGAGGACGTGCTGGCAACATCCGTTGTCTAACGGGACATTTCTGCCGTGCAAGCGGTTAAACGTAACAAGCTCTACTAGCACGTCCAATATATAGAGTGAGAGAGAGAAAACAAGTGGAGTCAAACTATTACAAAGAATGGTTTGAATGTGTTTGTTTTTTTTTAACAAAAATATATAATTAATTAAACTTTTATTTAATATACAGGGTGACCAGAGTTATATGCTCCACCCACTTTTTTTTTAAACGGCGGGAAATTTCGAAAAAATAGAAAACACGTATTTAATCATTTTTAGTCTAGTTTATTTTCAGTGATTGATCCATTTTTTTATACCCCAATATCCCGAGATACAGCATCCAACTTTTTCTTTTCAAATGGAACATTATATTTTTTTTTGCATATTTTTATAGTACTTGAGCCTCTAAAAAAAAAATTTAAAATCGGTTAGGTTTTTCAAAAGTTATGGTAATTTAAAATATGAAAAACAAATTTCAGTTTAATGTCAAAATTACCTTATTTTTTCTTTAAAGAAGCTCTTCAAACTGGGCACCATCAACGGATAGGCAAGCCAAAGCTCTGGACTCCCACGCTCTGTTTGTAGCAGCACTTAGGAGGCAAAGTCAACATCTAGGCAGGCTAGAGTTATTCGACGTTCCAGATCTTCGACTGAAGCCACGGGATTAAGGTTACTGTACACTTTATTTTTTAGATATCCCCACAAAAAATAGTCCATTGGGGTTAAGTCCGGAGATCGAGGTGGCCATTGGATCGGACCATGAGTTCCTAACCACTTTTCGTGGAAATTTCTGTCCAGGTAACGTCGAACAACTCTCGCATTATGTGCCGGGCAACCATCTTGTTGAAAATACATATCTAACCGACGTTTTAGAGGAACATCTTCAAGCAGAACTGGCAAAATGTCTCTTAAAAAAGTTAGATACCTTTCACCAGTTAAGTTCCCTCTGTAGAAGTATGGGCCGATTAGTTGGTTTCCTAAAACTCCACACCAAACGTTTGTAGAAAAAACAACCTGATGGCGTGTGGCGAAGGTAACTTGTGGATTTTCTTCTGTCCATATTCTAAAGTTCCAACGATTAAGAAGGCCATTGTTGGTAAACTTTGATTCATCAGTCCATAAAATTGTGCATTTTTTGTGGGGATATCTAAAAAATAAAGTGTACAGTAACCTTAATCCCATGGCTTCAGTCGAAGATCTGGAACGTCGAATAACTCTAGCCTGCCTAGATGTTGACTTTGCCACCTAAGTGCTGCTACAAACAGAGCGTGGGAGTCCAGAGCTTTGGCTTGCCTATCCGTTGATGGTGCCCAGTTTGAAGAGCTTCTTTAAAGAAAAAATAAGGTAATTTTGACATTAAACTGAAATTTGTTTTTCATATTTTAAATTACCATAACTTTTGAAAAACCTAACCGATTTTAATTTTTTTTTTTTTTTTTTTTTAGAGGCTCAATTACTATAAAAATATGCAAAAAAAAATATAATGTTCCATTTGAAAAAAAAAGTTGGATGCTGTATCTCGGGATATTGGGGTATAAAAAAATGGATCAATCACTGAAAATAAACTAGACTAAAAATGATTAAATACGTGTTTTCTATTTTTTCGAAATTTCCCGCCGTTTAAAAAAAAAGTGGGTGGAGCATATAACTCTGGTCACCCTATATATTAATAAAGTATATTGAGGACAATAATTATTTAAAATATGCTGAATGGACCCTATTATATATTATGGTGCTTTTTGTCTGCCTGGTGGTGGAATTTCAACAATTATTTTTAATCAAATTTTTTATGGGATGACCTATTTTTTTGTATTAATAATGAATAATCTCATTAAGAAATGTTTATCTAGTTTGTTTGTTTGTAACAAAATCAATTCAAAACTGTTGCAAAATATGTGCGATCTTTAATTCTTATCTTGATCATCATGAGTTCTTTAGAAACAAACACACTACTGTGAAACCCACATACGATTTGTCGTAATTTATTTATTTATTTATTACTTTCTCTTACTAAGCTCAAAAACGGAAAAACCATACTAAGTTGAAACTTGATATTCCGTTTAGGTATCACAATGGGATCTGACAGTACGTTATCTTTCGAAATTCCTCAACCGGAAATACCACTTTACTAGTTTTTTTTTTTTTTTTTTTTTTTTACTTTTTTGCGTTTTTCTCAAAAATGGCTCCGACGATTGACTACACATACAAAGAGCTACAACTTTTATTTGAAACATTTCTCTGGGAAAATTCATTTAAGGGCAGTTATGCGAGGGATTAGGTTTTCCTATAAAGTGCTATTTCAGTTTATTAAACAATTCTATCATCTAAATAATGTTAATTAGAATTGAATATGTTGTGAAAATTCCGAGTTTCAAAAAAAATCGGATAACCGGAAGTGCGTTAGCATTACCACTTTACTAAATGAATTTTTTTTCACTTTTTCGCGATTTTCTCAAAAAATATCTCCGACGATTTTCTTGAAACATTGTATATAAACTAAACATACAAAGATCTACAACTTTTATTTAAAACATTTCTCTGGGAAAATTCATTTAAGGGCACTTTTGGTGGAGGGGTGGGGTTATGTTTTTCTCTAAAGTGCTATCATAATTGATTATACAATTCTATCATGCTAGCAAATTGAATTAGAAATAAATAGATTTACCAAAATTCCGAGTTTCAAGAAAAGTAGTAAACCGGAAGTGCGCTTTTACTGGGCAGTTTTTCAGTTTTCGGCGAATTTTATTAAATTTGTTACAGAAACTATAAAATTTGTCATTATAATTTTGAGAACTGGAGAAGAAGAAGAAGTTGTGTGAGTGTTTCACACCAGATTTTTTTTTTTTAAGGCATCTGTGGATATTAGCGCTCGGAGCCTTCTCAGTGTACTGTTTTCGGATAGTGAAATGGTCCTGCATCTGCTTCGTAGAGCGTGATTTCGGTGTAGTGCTTTTTTCGTACAGTTATAACACTGACTGAAACTCCAAAAATTGTGGGCCGCTTCAATAGAAGCTGATGTGCGATTTCTTATGGATATATCATCAATTTCTTCTGTAGCTCTTGGCCATGCGGAATCTTACCTGCGAATTCCAAGTCCTTTCTTACAACATTTTTATGGCCCCTATGGACGGTTCAACTCTGACAAACAACTCTAACGTTCGCGCTGGGTTTTTTGAGAAATCTGTTTGAGAAGCGGTATACCAAGATCTGACTAACTTTTGATTGAAGTATTTAAAGTTCATTTTTAAAAAATTTAAAAAATACAGCTTCGTATCTTGATTTTTTTTTTTTTTGCGCATTTGAATATTAACTTACTTACTTACTTAGTCAAATCCCTTACTTTTACTTAGTTGGGTTAGAGGTAGGACAATGCTGCCACCATTCCTATTTGTCCTGGCAGAGACATTTGGCATGGTTCCAGGATATATTCTTCTCACGGCATGCTACCATGATATTGTCTTGCTATGTCAGTCCTACCTCTTAGCTTAGTACCCGAAATCTTCGCTGAATATATTCTCTTAGAATTTTGGCAATCAATCATTCTCTGAACATGGCCGAACTAACTTAACTGGCAGTCGTTAATAATTTCCTGGAGGGGAATTACTCAGAGCCGAGCACTGATTCTGGTGTTTCTCACCCTTTCTCGACGAGTCTTTCTAGCTATTTTTCTCAAATATTTCATTTCTATGGTCTGAAGGTGATTCGTCCATTTCTGAGTCATGGCCCCATGACTCGCTGCTATAAGTTATAGTGGCGATGTAGACTGTTTTATAGACGGCCACTGTTTTTTACTATGTGCTACTTCTTGCTTGTTGAGGAATTTCTTATTCATTGGAATGATATAACCTGCCGGCTGCAACAATTCGACTTAAACATTAAACGCCACTTAAATATTATTAATATAACTAGAGGAGGGTTTGGCTCAGTGGTAGCGTGCTGGAAATTCCACTGGGAAGTTCCGGGTTTGAGTCCAGTGCAATTCTTTTGGATTATTTTTTTTGTTTTTTTGGAGCGTCTACCGCTCATGACCGGTGATGGACAGTGTTGTTTTGTAACGAGAGAACATTGTCCAGAGGCCGGCGGCATTGCACTGAGAATGCTCCGGGCACCAATGCGCCTTAAATTATTTTTAAAAAAATTAATATAATTGTCACTTATTATTGCTACAGAAGAAAAAAACAAACAATGCTGTTACAAATAATAGATGTGAGAGTCGATAAAACGACAAACTATAAAACGGAAGTAATTAATTTTATTTAACTGGTAACAAACAGTCGCTACTAATAACGCTAAATAATGACCATAAATTGTAATAAAACGTTTTTAAAGTGAAATATTTTATCATTTTAATAGAAAGGCAATAAAATAAAATAAAAAAGATTTAAAAATAAACTCTTGACCTTGGGTTTTACTTTCTTTTCTTTTTTTATCTCGAATCTCATTTATGTAATTACGACAGAAATGTAATCTGAATTATAATTTTTTTTTTTTTTTTTAATATACTATAAGATTTAAGTTAATTTTTATACATGGGAATAACAGAAATTTTCAAGAATAATCGCCAAATGAGTGAACAAAGGTATTTCTCACGACTATCAGGGAGAATAGAATTCTTTTTCCCTATAACACTGTAATAACGTGACAATTTCCCCATTAAGATTAGTGAATAAAATATTATTTTTAATTTTTACATATTAAAAAAATAATCACCATTATTACTAACTTTTGAAGTAAATAAAATTCTAGTCCGGGCCGGCTCAAGAAATACGCAAGAGGTACAACCCGCGTGGGTTTTCAAATAATAAAAAAAATCTGGTGTGAAACACTCACACAACTTTCTCTTACTCCAGTTCTCAAAATTATAATTGTCAAATTTTATAGTTAGTGTACCAAATTTAATGAATTTTGCCGAAATCTGAAAAAAAACTATTCAGTAAAAGCGCACTTCCGGTTTACTGATTTTCTTCACACCCGGAATTTTGGCCAACTATTTATTTCTAATTAATTTAATTTGGATGATAGAGTTGTATAATCAAGTACGATACCACTTTAGAGGAAGCTGTAAAACCCTACCCGCCTCCTAAAAGTGCCCTTAAATGAATTTTCCCAGAGAAATGTTTTATATAAAAGTTGTAGATCTTTGCATGTTTAGTTTATATGTGTAGTTTCAAGAAAATCGTCGGGGCCATTTTTGAGAAAATTGCGAAAAAGTGAAAAAATCATATTTAGTAACGTGTTAAAACAAAAGCACTTCCGGTTTTCCGATTTTTCTCAAACTCGGAATTTCAACAACATATTTAATACTAATAAACATTATTTAAGTGACCGAATTGTGTAATAACCTAAAGTAGCCCTTTAGAGGATAACCTAACCCCACCCCTCCCCCAGAAGGGCCCTTAAATCAATTTTCCCAGAGAAATGTTTCAAATAAAAGTTGTAGCTCCTTATATATATAGTTGATGTAACAAGTTTAAAGAAAATCCTTGGAGCCATTTTTGAGAAAAACGCAAAAAAGTAAAAAAGTCAACTAGTAAAGTGGTACTTCCGGTTGAGGAATTTTGACAGATAACGCATAGTCAGATCGCATATTAAGTTTCAGTTTTCTACGGTTTTTCGTTTTTGAGCTATGCTGTTCACATACACACACACACACACACACACACACAGACCCTTTGCTAAAAACCACTTTTTTAGACTCAGGGGACCTCAAAACGGATATTTCCGGTGAAAACTCGATATCGAAAATTTGACACGATTACAATACTTCCTCTTACTAGGAGTAAGAGAAAGTAAAAAACCTTGGGATAATCATAACAGATCTTCTTATCAGTTCACTATATAATAGTTTAGGTGTCCAAAAATTCTGAACGATTAAAAATTGTTAACATTCAAGTTTTCCATTAAAATTGTTATTGTCTATAAAAAGAAATTGTAACTTTAGATCTAAATAATAAAAATAAACCCATTAATTAATTGGCTTGTTAGTATGAATTGTCAGTTTTGTTTGTATTTCTTTCTATTTGGACCATAGCCCAATCTTTATGACCGCTACTATTATTATTTTATGGTGATTAAATTTATAGCTTAGTTTGTTTTGTTTTTTAATTATTCCTTTTTATCCGTTTAATACGCGTACATTACAGAAAAATTATTAAAAAATTATGTTATATGTAACATTAAAAAAAAATTAGCCTTTAATGTAGTTCATTGAATGGTGGTCAAGTAATTATGTTGAATTAAAAGCTAAGTTAGATTGAAAACGGAAACTCCGTTGGAATGCTTCCACAAAAGACTGTATTCAACACAAACATTTATGATAGAAATATTATTTTTGAAATTGGGCGCCACCCAGAACTGGGACTCCTAACGGGTCACAACGACAGACTAGAACAGGCCACTCGGTTTAGTCATGTATACAATGACGTACTGACAGATGGATACAACTAACTTCTTATAAGTGTATACATTTCAATTAACTAAAAGAAAAATAATGTATTTGCCTAAAAAAATCGTTAGATCCCATGGTGATATCTAAATGGAATATCAAGTTTAAACTTTCTTACGGTTGTTCGATTTTGAGCTATGCTGTTCAAAACATACATAAAATTGACACACAGACCATTTGTTAAAAACCATTTTTTTTTTTTTTTGGACTCAGGGGACCTCAAAACGGATATTTCCGGTGAAAACTCGATATCGAAAATTAGACACGATTACAATACTTCCTCTTACTAGGGTGTAAGAAAAGTAAAAATTTAATTTTAAAAAATCACTTCCCAGAAATAAATAAACAATTTTTTTTTCCTTTTCTTTCCCGCAAGAGAAACAAAATATTAAATTAGGAAAAAACGCTTGCCTCTACAAAAATTTACTCATTTATTTAATCTGTTAAATACGTAACTTCTTTTTAGAAATTAAAATTTAGTGTGAAACACTCACACAACTTTCTCTTACTGCAGTATACAAAATTGTAATTTTGACAAATTTTATTGTTAATATACCAATTTTAATTAATTACGTCGGAGTTTTTATGGAGAAAATCGCAAAAACTAAAAAAAAAAAAAAAGCTGTTCAGTAAAAGCGCACTTCCGGTTTATTAATTTTCGTGAAACTCGGAATTTTGATAAATCTATTTATTTCTAATTAATTTTGTTTAGAATGGTAGAATTGTATAATGAACTATGATAGCACTTTAGAGAAAAACATAATCCCTTCCTTCTCCTAATAGCTCGCTTAAATGACTTTACCAGGAGAAATGTTTTAAAGAAAAGTTTTAGCTCTTTATAGGTGTAGTTCGCATTTCCAGTTTAAAGAGAATCGATGGAGTAGTTTTAGTGAAAATAGCAGAAAACTGAAAAAAAAAAACCATTCAGTATAACGGCACTTCCGGTTGGACGTTTTTACGAAAAGCTTATTTATTCTCAGGTCTCTTGGTAGTACTTTAATGAAATATTATGTTTGAACATTCTGCGATTTGCTAAAAACAATTTTTTTTTTTTTTTTTTTTTTGGACTCACGGGACCTTAAAACGAATATACACGATGAAAACTCGATAACGAAAATTTGACACGATTACAATACTTACTACTACAATAAGAGAAAGTAATAAATAAAAATCTGTTAAAAAAAAAAAAAAAAAAATATGAAAACCCATGTGGTTATACCGATTAATGTCGAAAATAAACGAACATTTACGACTAACCCACTATGTTGCCCTAAATCGATATACCAGTAAACAAAGCACGTTTAAGAGAGAGGCTTCCCATAATTTGACGATGTATTTATAGCGGTGGGGAGTTATATTATAGACTACCTCTATTACTTTATATATTTCAATTTCCATTGTATTGTTCTTTATAATAATGAAAAGTTAAAAAAAAAAAAGAATGTTACATAATACATTTTTTTTTTCCTTTTTATTATCAACTTCTATTATTGATAAAATTCATACTCATAGCTATTCATTTATGTGATGGTTTAAATCTCTAAGTATTTTAACACTGTAAAAATACTCACATAACTTTCAGATAATTCTAATTTTTTAATATATTTCGAGTTACTTCCGGATGTACACCTTCGATAATATAATATCACGAAAATAATATCACCCTAGTAAATATAACTCGTTTTCTCCGGAAAACGTTTTTTCTAGCATTTTAGTGGAAAAGTTTGCATTTATTTATTTACAACCTGTACATATAAATACATCATATAAATGCGAATAAAGTTACAAGATTGTGTACTGAATTTCCTAGGACTCAACGCCACTAACAGAGGAGGCATGTTGATAGAATGGATGTATAATAAATTAGGGGCTTGTGCAGTGAGTCGGATTAAGATAAGTCCGCTAGGCTATTGTGGAAATAAAGGAAGCGAGAATGACGTTATACGAAAGGAATATAGAGGTCTCTGAAGAGAGTTAAATTTCAGACATAATTGGGACTTTAGAGTGAAAGGTTTGGATTCTTTGGATGTTTGATTTTTCACGTAGCACCATAGTTTGGCTCCGTAGGTCCAGATAGGTTTCAGCAATTTTTTTTTTTTTTATAGAGTCAATATGTTTTATCTTGCTCCTATTAGGAGGAACTATTGTAATTGCGTCCACTCTTCGGGGTGCAATCAGCCTCTGGCTCTCCAGGTTACGGATTCCCTTCCCCAACCTATCCTGATCCTTTCCCTTTGCAGGGTTACCTGCAAGTATCCTGGAGTGCTTGAGGCAATGGACAGGAATCATTAGATGAACATTAGATCCATCGGTTCGTGCGATCAAGTCATGCTAGTTCTTTAGAGCTGAATTACTGAACTACGGGCGCAAGCTACTTTCCGAGCCAATTGCTTACAACGGAGGATTCGTAGTGGTCCTGGTTTAGACAGCAACTCCAATGACTGCGGTCATGAGTTGAGCGGGAGGAGACTCGCAATACAAAATAAATACCGGTGCCAACCCGCGTAGCTGGAAGCGCATTTGCTGGGTGTACGCGGTTTACCAAAGCCTGCTAGAGGGTGCCTTCTCTAGCTTCTGGGAGCGGAGTGTGACCACTATGTGGGATCAATTTGAGCCCTGGTTGAGCGTATCTCAACCTGCCCTTAAATGGGTCAAGTGGGGGTGTGCCCGGAAGGGCACTTCTGCCATGGTTAGGTATTGCACTAACCGCCTTTCCATGGTGGTGATCTCTCTCTCTTGTTAAACGATCACTGGTAAACCCGAAAGGGTGGGTACGGTCTAGAAAGATCCCCCGAAGTACCAGGAGGAAAAGGGGTATACGGGGAAGAATGTCCATTACCGGACAGCGAGCTGTAGAGGCTCCTAGGAAGAAAAAAATCTAAGGGAAGCACAGCTGAACTCGAACCTGGGTCCTCCGTCCGCTTTAGGAGTCCAGTAAGCTAACCAAATACAAGTTTTAAGTTTTCCCTAAGTATGATAGTATATGAAGTTTAAAAAAAGAAAAAAAAAAACCCGTTGGAACTGTTACCGAAAAAAATCCAGAATAACTGAACAGACCATTTGGTAATAACGCCCGCCTCGAGTTGACAATAAAGTAATAACGAGCTTTAAGTTGTATACCACTATTTTAACAAACAAAAATTTTTCTATAGAATAAAACTTTCTTTGTTCTAATTTTTAATACGATAAAAATCAAAGTTCCGAAATAAAAGGAAAAGTTTTGCGAATTCATGAAAATCGCTAACCTCCTCCCTTCTCCAGTTTATAATAATTATTAACTGTAAAAACTACTTATTAAATACAATTTCCTTTCTATATCTAACTTTTATACAAGAATAAAAGAAACTTTATTTGTTGATTAAAAGCGCATAATAAAAAAAAAAAAAAAAAAAAAACTAGAAATGCTAAAGAACTGATGATGAGGAAGAAGTGAACTTAATTTACTGGAACTTGTTTTTTTTTAATTCCTCATCAGTATTGTAACAAAGCTTATTCTTGCAAACTTATACTTGTATAGAACTTTCTAACTTATTAATTTAAGTAATTATAACTTATTATAAAGTTTTTGAATGTATTTTTAATTTTTTTTTTTTTTTTTTTGTCAGCTGGGGGTAGGACCTTTTCTTACTGCAGTTTATTGTTAGTTATAAATGACGAATTTTCTTCAGACTTATCATTTTTACTGTATGTTTTAGTAGTCTTCAATGTAATATCAATGAGAGAATTTAATCTTAATAAAACGACCTTTTTGAGACAAGTCTAATTTATCCCTCCCCCAAAACTCTGATTAAATGAATTTTCTCAGCAAAAGTTTCTAAAGAAAAATAACAGGGCTCTCTGTATTTATAGTTAGTCTAATGAAACAATGTTAGTGTATGTGGAAAATTGCAAAATATTGAAAAATCTGTTCAGTAAAAAAAAAGTATTTTCGGTCAACCGATTTTCGTTCAAACTCTGAATTTCGGCAACTGGAGTACCGCAAGGTAGTATCATAGGTCCAATTTTATACACAATATACACTGCTGACCTTCCACTACATCTTAATACAGTAACATCAACCTGCGCTGATGATACTGCTATTCTTTCATCCCATACCTAACCTACTATTGTCTCTAGTCACCTTCAAGATCATCTTCCCCTAATAGAAGAGTGGTGCAAAAAATATACGATAAAAGTTAATGACAAAAAATGTATTCACACCACGTTTACCCTTCGTCACTCCCTCTGTACTGGTGTTAAATTAAATAACACTTTCCTACCTACTGATGTCTTAGAGTACGCTATCTTGGGTTATATATGGACAAAAGACTAACCTGGAACCCCCATACCAGACTGGAAAGGACGATTTCATATCCTTTCAAGATTTTTAGACAAACGATCTAAACTTACTTTTAAAAAATAAGCTTATTGTAGTGGAAGAACGTAATAGAAAAATAATATTTTTTAAAAATAGTTTAGAATATTTTATAGAATCAAAAGTCTAATTTTGTTTAATATATTAAACTATGAATTTACCTTCAAAAAGAGTTGTATTTTAGAGTCAGGTACTGTAAATTGGGGTCATTGCTATTAGGGAAACAAAGGCACAAAATTTAATACAATGCGACTTGGCCAACTGCTTTGTTATAGAGAGCATTCCTTCGAACAGTCTGTACTCTACCTTCAAACAAGAAGAGTCTAATTTCTGCTTTCAAACAACTATCCAAAGCCAGAACAGAACACTTCAGGAATCGCTCAGTGCCAGTGATAGATAAACATCATTTTACTAAGATTCAGTGTGATATTGTAAAATACTTTAATTTGCTTAGAGAATAATACAGTAAGACCCCGCTTAACGCTCTTTTATTTCAACCCGGGGATTCCCAGAAAAACAAGAAAAGAAAGCAACCAGAAAAAACATTTCACTGGAAACTAAAATGCAAGTGATTAGAAGATTAGATTCTGGCGAACGTCAATCTCAAATTAGTGCTGCATTGAATTTGCCAACTTCAACAATAAGGACAATTCTTAAGAATAAAGAAAAAATACTGTCATCGGCAACTGCAAATAGAGAATTTTGGAAAAACTACAATATCATGAATGCTGTAGGAAATATAAACCTTTCTTGGAATGAGATAACAGAAAGATCTTTGAAAGGAGTATGGAAGAACATTTGGCCAGACTTAAGTAAGAGCGAAAACATTGGACACTCTGTCGATATGGATGAAATAGTGGAATTAGCGAAACAAACCGGTTTAGATGAGGTAAATGTGGAAGACGTCGAAGAAATAGTTCAAGAAACAGCAGCTAGTCTTTCTAATGATGAGCTCAAAGAATTAACTGAGCAAGAAGAAAACAAAAATATTGAGAGTAGTGATTTCGAAGAAGAGCAAAAAGAACTTTCGATGGCGTTTGTAAAAAGGAGTTTGACCACTATAACTGAAATTATGGACCAATTTGTTGAAAATGATCCAAATTTTGACAGGAGTACAAAAGCAAGACGGGGTGTTATAGATGCTTTATCCACTTTATCACAACTTCTAACAGAACGCAAAATGAAAACGCAAACTATATTAGATGCCTTCTTGACAAAAAGGCAGAAAATTGGAACCACAGAATAGACTGAATGATCTGACTGACTTACAATTTTATTGTTTTTATAAGGTTTATTCGTTTATATTGCTTTTATTTTTGTAACAAATAAATGTTTGGTTTTATTTTTATTAAAAAAAAGTCCTAAAAAGGTATTATTAAATTTTATACCTAACCAATTTTCTATCCATCTTCCCCTAACCCCATTATTTACATGTTAAGGTAGCCTCGTTTAGCGCTGTTTCGCATTACGCTCTATTTTGATGGAACGTATCCTACGCGTTAAGCGGGGTCTTACTGTATATTTATTTTATAATCAGTGGTGCTTTCTTGATTATTACTAATACTTCTATCTTTATCTCAACATACTTACAAGCCCTTTTACAAAACCGCTCGTGCTACATAATACAAACATATCACACATATACATTATACATTATACTATACAAAACTTTACGATGACCCGTATGTACTTACGGACTAGAGGTATGAGGCACCATTGAGCATTCCAATGTTTAAGTTTACCGTATCCAATCCTTACAGTCCAAAATTCCTGTCTTCAATAAAAGATTACCTAATAAACCTATCTTTTTGATTTGTTCTAATAAAACCCCGTTATCAAAGATTCAGTAACTCCTTGTCCCATCATCATAATATTTTGGTGCAACAACTTGCTAGTCACATCTTATCCAACGACAATCCATCCCGACGTCTGAAGCGTCAGTGGCCTCCGCGACCTTTTAATAAATTAACTTCAACGCCATGAAGTATTTTCTTGACATAGTCATTCATGTCTTGTAAACATTCGCCACATTTGCTTATTGTATCTATTGTACAGTGGCAAATAAATTATTGAAGGGGGGGAGGAATCATTTAATATTAAATAAGACTATTTATTTGTTGTGGTGGTTGGTTCCGCAGAGCTGGAAAGCATCAGAGACATTTTCCGTGGTAGCCTGCTTCATTTTGTGGTCATCGACCCGGTTTCGGGCGTTCGCCCATCTTCAGGATGCGTTTTTCAGGCAGTGTGCCAACACAGACTCGTACAGAGACTTAGTTTCACACTAACTGAGATGTATTTTTAAAATACTAAACTCTTAAACTAGGTAAAGGGATGTGGCCAAATGGGTGGGAAAACACGTGTTTGGGTTGTTAAAGGGCAAATTCTTTTCTTACAGTGGACGCGGGGGTCTAATCTTTAAACTCTGTTGTTGGAGGGAGACTTACTTCACAATTAACTAACCAAAATATTAAGAATATACAAAAAATAAAAAATAAGATACACAAAATAAATCTAAATAAAATTAAACAACGATTAAACTAACATTTTAAAATTCATTCATTCGTTTAAAATTGAACGATTTTTTATATAATTAAGTTAAGTTTTTCCAGTTCCAAAGAATTAAGAAATTCCAGTCATTCTTTCACTTTTTTCACGCAACCCTCACATCCTCGCAAGCATGTATACCTAATTATGTTTTCTTATATAATCAAGTTTTTTATTATGCATCCCACAAACCATGCCCATTTATATGTACATAGTAGATTTAAAACTAAACCTAAACTTAAAATCTATTTAAGAACTATTTGTTGCGTGTGTAATTGTGTTTCTGTTGCTATTGTGGGAAGAGTGTTCTGAATAATGGTTCACTAGCAAATTTTGTCTGTTCATTTATTAAGTTTTGTGTTTTTCGTTTATATATTTCGAGTTGTTCTACTATGTCAAGTCGTCGTCCTTTGTGGCCAGAGTGTATTAGTTTCATCGTGGTCGTCATTATTTTAAATGTTAGTTTAATCGTTGTTTAATTTTATTTAGATTTATTTTGTGTATCTTATTTTTTATTTTTTGTATATTCTTAATATTTTGGTTAGTTAATTGTGAATAAGTCTCCCTCCAACAACAGAGTTTAAAGATTAGACCCCCGCGTCCACTGTAAGAAAAGAATTTGCCCTTTAACAACCCAAACACGTGTTTTCCCACCCGTCTGGCCACATCCCTTTACCTAGTTTAAGAGTTTAGTATTTTAAAAATACACCTCAGTTAGTGTGAAACTAAGTCTCTGTACGAGTCTGTGTCGGCACACTGCCTGAAAAACGCATCCTGAAGATGGGCGAACGCCCGAAACCGGTCGATGACCACAAAATGAAGCAGGCTACCACGGAAAATGTCTCTGATAATAAATTTCGAAGAAATTCGCCCCGACGGTTAGTGAAATTTTACACAAGAATTTTTTTTACTTTTTCTTACTCATTGTAAGAGAAAGTATTGCTATTCTATGTGTGCGTGAGTTTGTGTCTGTATAAGTACTAACCACCTCATCTGCCACGAATGTTTTGGAGCACAATCCATGTCGCAAATACGTAAGTTTTTTTTATTTTGCTAACAGGAGTAAGAGAAAGTCGTATGAGTGTTTCACGACAGATTTTTTTTTTTTTATATTTGTAATTTATAAACGAATAATGTGAAAGATAACGAAAAGAAATAAAACAAAAATAAAGTAAACTATAGAAACAACTGTTTAAAGAAAGAGAGGACGTGCTGGCAACATCCGTTGTCTAACGGGACATTTCTGCCGTGCAAGCGGTTAAACGTAACAAGCTCTACTAGCACGTCCAATATATAGAGTGAGAGAGAGAAAACAAGTGGAGTCAAACTATTACAAAGAATGGTTTGAATGTGTTTGTTTTTTTTTAACAAAAATATATAATTAATTAAACTTTTATTTAATATACAGGGTGACCAGAGTTATATGCTCCACCCACTTTTTTTTTAAACGGCGGGAAATTTCGAAAAAATAGAAAACACGTATTTAATCATTTTTAGTCTAGTTTATTTTCAGTGATTGATCCATTTTTTTATACCCCAATATCCCGAGATGCAGCACCAACTTTGTTTTTTCAAATGGAACATTATATTTTTTTTTGCATATTTTTATAGTACTTGAGCCTCTAAAAAAATTAAAAAAAAAAAATTTAAAATCGGTTAGGTTTTTCAAAAGTTATGGTAATTTAAAATATGAAAAACAAATTTCAGTTTAATGTCAAAATTACCTTATTTTTTCTTTAAGAAGCTCTTCAAACTGGGCACCATCAACGGATAGGCAAGCCAAAGCTCTGGACTCCCACGCTCTGTTTGTAGCAGCACTTAGGAGGCAAAGTCAACATCTAGGCAGGCTAGAGTTATTCGACGTTCCAGATCTTCGACTGAAGCCACGGGATTAAGGTTACTGTACACTTTATTTTTTAGATAACCCCACAAAAAATAGTCCATTGGGGTTAAGTCCAGAGATCGAGGTGGCCATTGGATCGGACCATGAGTTCCTAACCACTTTTCATGGAAATTTCTGTCCAGGTAACGTCGAGCAACTCTCGCATTATGTGCCGGGCAACCATCTTGTTGAAAATACATATCTAGCCGACGTTTTAGAGGAACATCTTCAAGCAGAACTGGCAAAATGTCTCTTAAAAAAGTTAGATACCTTTTACCAGTTAAGTTCTCTCTGTAGAAGTTTGGGCCTATTAGTTGGTTTCCTAAAACTCCACACCAAACGTTTGTAGAAAAAACAACCTGATGGCGTGTGGCGAAGGTAACTTGTGGATTTTCTTCTGTCCATATTCTAAAGTTCCAACGATTAAGAAGGCCATTGTTGGTAAACTTTGATTCATCAGTCCATATAATTGTGCATTTTTTGTGGGGATATCTAAAAAATAAAGTGTACAGTAACCTTAATCCCATGACTTCAGTCGAAGATCTGGAACGTCGAATAACTCTAGCCTGCCTAGATGTTGACTTTGCCACCTAAGTGCTTGCTACAAACAGAGCGTGGGAGTCCAGAGCTTTGGCTTGCCTATCCGTTGATGGTGCCCAGTTTGAAGAGCTTCTTTAAAGAAAAAATAAGGTAATTTTGACATTAAACTGAAATTTGTTTTTCATATTTTAAATTACCATAACTTTTGAAAAACCTAACCGATTTTAAAATTTTTTTTTATATTTTTTTAGAGGCTCAATTACTATAAAAATATGCAAAAAAAAATATAATGTTCCATTTGAAAAAAAAAGTTGGATGCTGTATCTCGGGATATTGGGGTATAAAAAAATGGTCAATCACTGAAAATAAACTAGACTAAAAATGATTAAATACGTGTTTTCTATTTTTTCGAAATTTCCCGCCGTTTAAAAAAAAAGTGGGTGGAGCATATAACTCTGGTCACCCTATATATTAATAAAGTATATTGAGGACAATAATTATTTAAAATATGCTGAATGGACCCTATTATATATTATGGTGCTTTTTGTCTGCCTGGTGGTGGAATTTCAACAATTATTTTTAATCAAATTTTTTATGGGATGACCTATTTTTTTGTATTAATAATGAATAATCTCATTAAGAAATGTTTATCTAGTTTGTTTGTTTGTAACAAAATCAATTCAAAACTGTTGCAAAATATGTGCGATCTTTAATTCTTATCTTGATCATCATGAGTTCTTTAGAAACAAACACACTACTGTGAAACCCACATACGATTTGTCGTAATTTATTTATTTATTTATTACTTTCTCTTACTAAGCTCAAAAACGGAAAAACCATACTAAGTTGAAACTTGATATTCCGTTTAGGTATCACAATGGGATCTGACAGTACGTTATCTTTCGAAATTCCTCAACCGGAAATACCACTTTACTAGTTTTTTTTTTTTTTTTTTTTTTTTACTTTTTTGCGTTTTTCTCCAAAAAATGCCTCCGACGATTGACTACACATACAAAGAGCAAAACTTTTATTTGAAACATTTCTTCTGGGAAAATTCATTTAAGGGCAGTTATGCGAGGGATTAGGTTGTCCTATAAAGTGCTATTTCAGTTTATTAAACAATTCTATCATCTAAATAATGTGAATTAGAATTGAACTATGTTGTGTGAAATTCCGAGTTCAAAAAATCGGATAACCGGAAGTGCGTTAGCATTACCATTTACTAAATGAATTTTTTTTTTCAAATTTTTCGCAATTTTTGAAAAAAATGTCCTCCGCACGATTTTCTTGAAACATGGATATAAACTAACATACAAAGATCTACAACTTATTTAAAACATTTCTCTGGGAAAATTCATTTAAGGGCACTTTTGGAGGAGGGGGTGGGGTTATGTTTTTCTCTAAAGTGCTATCATAATTGATTATACAATTCTATCATGCAAACAAAATTAATTAGAAATAAATAGATAGCCTAAATTCCGAGATTCAAGAAACTACACACACACACTACACAAACTATAAAATTTGTCAATTATAATTTTGAGAACTGGAGTAAGAAAAAGTTGTGTGAGTGTTTCACACCAGATTTTTTGTTTTAAGGCACCTGTTATTAGCGCTCGGAGCCTTTTCAGTGCACTGTTTTCGGACCGTTTGGTCCTGTATCTCTTTCGTAGACCTGATTTCGGTGTAGAGCTTTTTTCGTACAGTTATAACTGACTGAAACTCCACGATCAGTTCCGAAATTGTGGGCCGTTTCATATTGTCTCATGTGTGCGATTTCTTATGGATGTGGACATCAAGTTCTTCTACAGCTCTCGGCCGTGCCGAATCTAACCTGCGAGTGCCAACTGTGACAACATTGGATGGCCCTAATAGACGGTGATCTGAAACAACTCTAACGTTGGCGCTGGGTTTTCTGAGAAGTCTGTTTGAGAAGCCGTATACTAAGATCTGACTAACTTTTGATTGAAGTACTTAAAGTTCAGTTTTAAAAAATACAACTTCGTATCTTGATTTTTTTTTTTTGTGCGCATTTGAACATTAACTTACTTACTTACTTAGTCAAATCCCTTACTTAGTTAGGTGTAGAAGTAGGACAAAGCTGCCACCATTCCCATTTGTCCTGGCAGAGACTTTTGGCATGGTTCCAGGATATATTCTTCTCACGGCATGCTACCATGATATTGTCTTGCCATGTCAGTCCTTCCTCTTAACCTAGTAACCGAAATCTTCGCTGAATATACTCTCTTAGAATTTCGGCAATCAATCATTCTCTGAACATGGCCGAACCAACTTAACTGGCTGGCGTTAATAATTTCCTGGAGGGGAATTACTCATAGGCCGAGCACTGATTCTGGTGTTTCTCACCCTTTCTCGACGAGTCTTTCTAGCTATTTTTCTCAAATATTTCATTTCTATGGTCTGAAGGTGATTCGTCCATTTCTGAGTCATGAGGCCATGACTCGCTGCTGTAAGTTATAGTGGGGATATACGTAGACTGTTTTATAGACGGCCATTTTTTTTTTTACTATGTGCTACTTCTTGCTTGCTGAGGAATTTCTTATTCATTGGAATGATACAGTCTGCCGGCTGCACCAATTCGGCTTAAACATTAAACGCCACTTAAATATTATTAATATAACTAGAGGAGGGTTTGGCTCAGTGGTAGCGTGCTGGAAATTCCACTGGGAAGTTCCGGGTTTGAGTCCAGTGCAATTCTTTTGGATTATTTTTTTTGTTTTTTTGGAGCGTCTACCGCTCATGTCCGGTGATGGACAGTGTTGTTTGTAACGAGAGAACATGTCCAGAGGCCGGCGGCATTGCACTGAGAATGCTCCGGGCACCAATGCGCCTTAAATTATTTTTAAAAAAATTAATATAAATGTCACTTATTATTGCTACAGAAAAAAAGAAACAAACAATGCTGTTACAAATAAGAGATGTGAGAGTCGATAAAACGACAAACTATAAAACGGAAGTAATTAATTTTATTTAACTGGTAACAAACAGTCGCTACTAATAACGCTAAATAATGACCATAAATTGTAATAAAACGTTTTTAAAGTGAAATATTTTATCATTTTAATAGAAAGGCAATAAAATAAAAAAGATTTAAAAATAAACTCTTGACCTTGGGTTTTACTTTTCTTTTTTTTTATCTCGAATCTCATTTATGTAATTACGACAGAAATGTAATCTGAATTATTAATTTTTTTTATTTTTTTTTAATATCCTATAAGATTTAAGTTAATTTTTATATATGGGAATAACAGAAATTTTCAAGAATAATCGCCAAATGAGGTATTTCTCATGACTATCAGCGAGAATAGAATTCTTTTTCTCTATAACACTGTAATAACGTGACAATTTCCCCATTAAGATTAGTGAATAAAATATTATTTTTAATTTTTACAGATTAAAAAAATAATCACCATTATTACTAACTTTTGAAGTAAATAAAATTCTAGTCCGGGCCGGCTCAAGAAATACGCAAGAGGTACAACCCGCGTGGGTTTTCAAATAATAAAAAAATCTGGTGTGAAACACTCACACAACTTTCTCTTACTCCAGTTCTCAAAATGATAATTGTCAAATTTTATAGTTAGTGTACCAAATTTAATGAATTTTGCCGAAATCTGAAAAATACTATTCAGTAAAAGCGCACTTCCGGTTTATGATTTTCTTCACACCCGGAATTTTGGCCAACTATTTATTTCTAATTAATTTCATTTGGATGATAGAGTTGTATAATCAAGTACGATACCACTTTAGAGGAAGCTGTAAAACCCTACCCGCCTCCTAAAAGTGCCCTTAAATGAATTTTCCCAGAGAAATGTTTTATATAAAAGTTGTAGATCTTTGAATGTTTAGTTTATATGTATAGTTTCAAGAAAATCGTCGGGGCCATTTTTGAGAAAATCGCGAAAAAGTGAAAAAATCATATTTAGTCAAGTGTTAAAACAAAAGCACTTCCGGTTTTTCGATTTTTCTCAAACTCGGAATTTCAACAACATATTTAATTCTAATTAACATTATTTAAATGACCGAATTGTGTAATAACCTGAAATAGAGCTTTAGAGGGTAACCTAACCCCACCCCTCCCCCAGAAGAACCCTTAAATCAATTTTCCCAGAGAAATGTTTCAAATAAAAGTTGTAGCTCCTTGTATACGTAGTTGATGTACCAAGTTTAAAGAAAATCCTTGGAGCCATTTTTGAGAAAAACGCAAAAAAGTAAAAAAAGTCAACTAGTAAAGTGGTACTTCCGGTTGAGGAATTTTGACAAATACCGCGTAGTCAGATCGCATGGTGATACCTAAACGGAATATTAAGTTTCAGTTTTCTACGGTTTTTCGTTTTTGAGCTATGCTGTTCACATATATACACACACACACACACACAGAGACCATTTGCTAAAAACCACTGTTTTGGACTCAGGGGACCTCAAAACGGATATTTCCGGTGAAAACTCGATATCGAAAATTTGACACGATTACAATACTTCCTTTTACTAGGAGTAAGAGAAAGTAAAAAACCGTGGGATAATCGTAACAGATGATTTTTATCAGTTCAGTATATAATAGTTTAGGTGTCCAAAAATTCTGAACGATTAAAAATTGTTAACATTCAAGTTTTCCATTAACATTGTCATTGTCTATAAAAAGAAATTATAACTTTAGATTAGACATAAAAATAAACCTTTTAATTAATTGGCTTGTTAGTATGAATTGTCAGTTTTGTTTGTATTTCTTTATATTTGGACCCCATAGCCCAATGTTTATTATTGCTACTATTATTATTTTATGGTGATTAAATTTATAGCTTAGTTTGTTTTATCGGTTTAATACGCGTACATAACAGAAAAATTATTAAAAATTATGTTATATGTAACATTAAAAAAAAATTAGCCTTCAATGTAGTTCATTGAATGGTGGTCAAGTAATTATGTTGTATTAAAAGCTGAATTAGATTGAAAACGGAAGCTCCGTTGGAATGCTTCCACAAAAGACTGTATTCAATACAAACATTTATGACAGAAATATTATTTTTGAAATTGGGCGCCACCCAGAACTGGGACTCCTAACGGGTCACAACGACAGACTAGAACAGGCCACTCGGTCTAGTCATGTATATAATGACGTACTGACAGACGAATACAACTTCTTATAAGTGTATACATTTCAATTAACAAAAAGAAAAAAAAAATGTATTTGCCTAAAAAAAATCTGGTTGCTAATTACACTTAAATGAACAGAAAATAACCAAAAATCGATTAATAAAATAAGGATATTGAAAACAATTTCGTGTGAAACACTCATACAATTTTTTCTCATACTTCAGTTCTCAAAATTATAATAGACAAATTTTATAGTTAGTGTACCAAATTTAATGAAATTCGTCGAAAACTGAAGACTGTTCAGTAAAAGCGCACTTCCGGTTTACTAATTTCCTTGAAACTCTTGAATTTCGACCATTTATTTATTTCTAATTAATTTTGTTTGGATGATAGAATTGTATAATCAACTATGATAGCAATTTAGAGAAAAACATAACCCCACCTCTCCCCGAAAAGTGCCCTTAAATGAATTTTCTCAGAAAAATGTTTTAAATAAAAGTTGTACATCTTTATATGTGTAATATATATATATGTTGTTTCAAGAAAATCGTCGGAGCCACTTTTTGAGAAAATCGGGAAAAAAGAGAAAAAAAAAATCATTTAGTAAAAGTGGAAAAAGTAAACGCACTTCTGGTCATCCGATTTTTTTTTTTTAAACTCGGAAATTCAACAACATATTTAATTTTAATTAACATTAGTTAGTTGACAGAATTGTCTAATAAACTGAAATAACACATTAGAGGAAGCTGTAACCCCACTCCTCCCCCAAAAGTACCCTTATATGAATTTTTCCGGAGAAATGTTTCAAATAAAAGTTGTAGTTTTTTCTATGTGTAATTGATGTACCAAGTTTGAAGAAAATGGCCGGAGCCATTTTTGAGAAAATCGCAAGAAAGTAACAAAAGCAACTAGAAAAGTGGTACTTCCGTTTGAGGAATTTTGACAGATATCGTATCGTTAGATCCCATGGTGATATCTAAATGGAATATCAAGTTTCCACTTTTTTACGGTTGTTCGATTTTGAGCTATGCTGTTCAAAACATACATAAAATTGACACACAGACCATTTGCTAAAAACCACTTTTTTTTGGACTCAGGGGACCTCAAAATGGATATTTCCGGTGAAAACTCGATATCGAAAATTAGACACGATTACAATACTTCCTCTTACTAGGGTGTAAGAGAAAGTAAAAATTTAATTTTTAAAAAATCACTTCCCAGAAATAAATAAACAATTTTTTTTTTTCCTTTTCTATCCCGCAAGAGAAACAAAATATTAAATTAGGAAAAAACGCTTGCCTCTAGAAAAATTTACTCATTTATTTAATCTGTTAAATACGTAACTTCTTTTTAGAAATTAAAATTTAGTGTGAAACAACCACACAACTTTTTCTTACTGCAGTATACAAAATTGTAATTTTGACAAATTTTATTGTTAGTATACCAAATTTAATTAATTACGTCGGAGTTTTTATGGAGAAAATCGCAAAAACTAAAAAAAAAGAAAAAAAAAAACTGTTCAGTAAAAGCGCACTTCCGGTTTATTAATTTTCTTGAAACTCGGAATTTTGGTTAATCTAATTATTTCTAATTAATTTTGTTTAGAATGGTAGAATTGTTATAATCAACTATGATAGCACTTTAGAGGAAAACATAATCCCTTCCCTCTCCCAAAAGCTCCCCTTAAATGACTTTATCAGGAGAAATGTTTTAAATAAAAGTTTTTAGCTCTTTATATGTGTAGTTCGCATTTCCAGTTTAAAAAGAATCGATGGAGTCGTTTTAGTGAAAATAGCAGAAAACTGAAAAAAAAAAACCATTCAGTATAACGGCACTTCCGGTTGGACGATTTTTACGAAAAGCTTATTTATTCTCAGGTCTCTTGGTAGTACTTTAATGAAATATTATGTTTGAACATTCTGCGATTTGCTAAAAACAATTTTTTTTTTTTTTTTTATTTTGGACTCACGGGATCTCAAAACGGATGTATACGATGAAAACTCGATAACGAAAATTTGACACGATTACAATACTTACTACTACAATAAGAGAAAGTAATAAATAAAAATCTGTTAAAAAAAAAAAAAAAAAAATATGAAAACCCATGTGGTTATACCGATTAATGTCGAAAATAAACGAACATTTACGACTAACCCACTATGTTGCCCTAAATCGATATACCAGTAAACAAAGCACGTTTAAGAGAGAGGCTTCCCATAATTTGACGATGTATTTATAGCGGTGGGGAGTTATATTATAGACTACCTCTATTACTTTATATATTTCAATTTCCATTGTATTGTTCTTTATAATAATGAAAAGTTAAATAAAAAAGAATGTTTCATAATACATTTTTTTTTTTCTTTTTTATTATCAACTTCTATTATTGATAAAATTCATACTCATAGCTATTCATTTATGTGATGGTTTAAATCTCTAAGTATTTTAACACTGTAAAAATACTCACATAACTTTCAGATAATTCTAATTTTTTAATATATTAAGATAAGTCCGCTAGGCTATTGTGGAAATAAAGGAAGCGAGAATGACGTTATACGAAAGGAATATAGAGGTCTCTGAAAAGAGTTAAATTTCAGACATAGTTGGGACTTCAGAGTGAAAGGATTGGATTCTTTGGATGTTTGATTTTTCACGTAGCACCATAGTTTGGCTCCGTAGATCCAGATAGGTTTCAGCAATTTTTTTTTTTTATAGAGTCAATATGTTTTTAATTTCTCTTACTCCTACTAAGAGGAAGTATTGTAATTGTGTCAAATTTTCGATATCGAGGTTTCACCGGAAATATCCGTTTTGAGGTCCCCTGAGTCCAAAAAAGTGGTTTTTAGCAAATGGTCTGTGTTGTGTATTTGTATGTGAACCGCATAACTCAAAAATGAAAAAACGTAGAAAGTTGAAACTTGATATTCTCGTTTAGGTATCACCATTGGATCTGACAGTACGTTATCTGTCAAAACTTCACAACCGGAAGTTCCACTTTACTAGTTGATTTTTTTTTACTTTGTAGCGGTATTCTCAACAATGGCTCCGACGATTTTCTTCAAACTTTGTATATCAACTATGCATACAAAGAGCTATAACTTTTATTTGTAACATTTCTCGGGAAAAATTCATGTAAGGGTACTTTTGGGGGAGGAGTGGGGTTACAGCTTCCTCTCAAGTGTTATTTCAGTTTATTATACAAGTCTGTCATCTAAATAATGTTAATTAGAATTAAATATGTTGTTGAAATTCCGAATTTAAAAAAAAATCGGATGACCGGAAGTGCGTTTACTTTACCACTTTACTGTGAACTGATTTTTTTTTCAGTTTTCAACGAATTTCATTAAGTTTGGTTACACTAACTATAAAATTTGTCAATTATAATTTTTGAGAACTGGGGTATGAGAAAGTTGTGTGAGTGTTTCAGACCAGATTTTTTTTACGTTCATGGTTGTGCTCCGTCCATATAGTCTTCCTAATTTATCTAAGACGTTGGTTTAATTCTTCTCTTTTCAGTCTTGTATGAGGATTCTATGTTAGTCGACTTCTAAATACAACCCTAGGGTAGCGTGGTGGAATTTCTTTGCTGGGATGAAAGGTTAGCAGTGCAAATCTCCTAGAAGCCTCTGAAAATTCAATTTTTGGGGGAAAAATATTACTAACAATAGTGATGATAGGATTATGTTCGTAGATCGTATACGAAATTAAAAGGAAATCTGTTGGAGCCATTTTCGTGAAGATTTGAAAAAAATTAAGTAATGTACTTCCAACTGGTGGATTTCGGCCTAAACCGAATATCAGGTTTCAAATCTTTTTATTTCATATTAACGGATCTCAAAAAACATGCATTTCCTTTTAAATTCAATTTTGAAAATTTGTGCTGATTGCAATGCTGCAGTAAGAGAACGAATATACAAGACAAATGCATCTCATGTGTAACAGAAAATAAAAAATTTAATAAGCAAAAATTTAATGATATTCTCCTTTTATGTTCTAATCCTAAATCTAATCCTATGTTAAAAAATCTAAATATTTATGTAATTCGTGGAATATACATAAATATAATGTATATTCAGAATACGCCTCGACTACTATTTCAGGCAACAAATATGCTAGCTGTAACGCTGCTGCCCCCGCGACGACCTTCTAGATAGTCTGGCATTTCAGCGTATTATTCTATAACTACATCTCAAGACCATCACGGCAAGACTACACTTCAGCATTTTTATTTTATTGTATTATATTATGAAGATTGTAAAATAACAAATAAAAAAAAGTATACGTTATCGAATGCGACGATCTTACGAAAAGCTCAGAAAAAAAAGGGCGGTGAAAGCACGTTTATAAAGGATGTATAGTAGTATGTATGGTCTGGTTATTATTATGAGTGGGTGCTCTAGGGCGCAGTACCTAAGCCAATATGGCACTTAAGAGGCCTACCCCACAGCAACCTGTCGGTCTGTTGACAGCAATATCTTAAGAGATCGTTAATCTCCAACAAACATTCTTTTCAGAGACATTTTCCGTGGTAGCCTGCTTCATTTTGTGGTCATCGACCGGTTTCGGGTGTTCGCCCATCTTCAGGATGGGTTATTTCAGGCAATGTGACAACACAGACTTGCACAGAGCAAACTTAGTTTACACACTCGTGGTTTAAATAAGGTAAGAGGTGTTAAACTAACTTTGCTCTGTGCAAGTCTGTGTGCACAATGTCTGAAAAAAAAAACGATCATGAAAGAGGGCGAACGCCCGAAACGGTCGTGGTTGACCACAAAATGAAGCAGGCTCCAGGAAAATGTCTCTGATTCTTTCCAGCTCTGCGGAACCAACCACCACAACAAACATTCTTTTGTTGCCCCTATAAATTTGCGAGACCTAATATTGGTGAAACGGGGGACATTGATCACTAGATACACCGTTTCCCTGACTCTATCGTCACAATTCTGACACACAAAAATAAGACGTCCTGCCCAATTTTTGTGTAAATGGCAGGCTTCACAAACGTGTCCAGTCAACACTCCTACCAGGACCCTCACTTGTATCCTACTCAGGGAGTGAGATTAGATACTCCAAGTCCCTCTGTTTTGTATCATCTTCCATGTCCCCTTAAGTGCCTCTTCAATTCTCTTTTCCTTCATTGTTTAACTTCTCTATCGTAAAATTCCTTGGGAATACTTCTGGCTCGGGACCACAAAACGATAGTGCCAACTCGTCCCCCCTCTCTATACCCGCGCATCCGGGTAACCAGAAGTGCTCCACTCTGCACCTCTTAGCGAGGCCTGTAATAGGATCCGAAGAGAGGGATCTGAAGCAGAGAGAGACACACACACACACACACACACACACAAAATTGAGAGTCTCACTCGCTAGTGAGACCAGACTAGAGTGGCCAGCCTAGAGTGGGAGACTCTGTTTAAATACAGCTGCGCAAGCCCTACAGGAAACAGTCTTTAGAACAGTTTATACAGCAGTTACAACGCGTCAGCCACCAACTACTACCATTCTCTTTACTCAGTCTAAATCTCTAGCTATCAATTTCTATATTCGTCTAAGTCCTGGCAGTTTGTGTTACTTTCCTTATTATACAGTGTTCAGCATTATTTGCAGTTTATTATCTCCTTCTCAAGTTTATTATCTCCAAGTCAATTTCTCTCCTTCTCATACCCACTATATTCAATAGCGAGTGAGACTCGCAATTTCGTGTATCTCTCTTTGCTTTAGATCCCTCTCTCCGGATCCTATTACAAGCCCATTTAAGTCTTCACCTAGTAACCTACACCTACATTCACTTACTAACATAGGAGCTCCAGTATGGCTTATTCAAAGCGTTTTAATGCAGCTTTACTAACATAGAAAATCCGCACCGCTTTAGCCTTCTCCCTCCAACCCTTCCAAAATGCAGTAGCATTCGCTGACACGGATAATCTCAACCTGGAAACAGTGGCCATAACCACTAAAGTCACAGAAATTCGTTTGTTTACTCTCTGCAGCTCCTGTTCTAGACAGTCCAGTTTTCTTCTGTCTGGAGCCTGAAGTCTAGTTATATTCTGCTAAACTTCATGAAGAATGTACAATTAGTTCGATGGTAATGGGTTTTATTTCAGGTACCGCCTATTAGATGGCGTTTAAACGAATCTTCAATATATATTTACTTTCTACAAGAAGTAGTAGAAATTGACCTATTTTAAAAATAATGAAAAAAATAATATCATCTAATTTAACCACAGTTTTGATATGGGTAACATTTGTTTACTTAGAATAACAAGATAATACGAGCAGTAATTATCAGTGAAAAGTTAGTTTTCAGCAACACAGTTTTCCGCTTAATCCAAACAAAATAAATAATCCCAAACTGATCCTTAATCCTATTAAATAATAATAAAAATAACAAAAATAAAGAGCAACATAATTATAATTAAAAGTATTTTCCATTTATTAAATTTAATTAAAAGAAATTCAAGGAATATTGTAACAATACATAAATAGTTAAACGGAAATACTATAATCTCTGTCAATTGAACAAAAGAGAGAGAGGGTGAGAGAGAGAGAGAAACAGGGTAATAATTTTTTATGTTTCCGATATTAATCATGAGTTGAAACACTTTCATAGCAATTAAACTTCCGTTTCCTGTTTGAATGATTTTTTTTTTTGTTTTTAATTTTTATTCTCTTATTTATATCCCCATAAATATTAATGTATTTAAATCTCTATGTTGTTTCCTTTTTAATTCAACTATTTATTTTAAAAATTATTCTACTAAATATCTGGCAGCAATTTGTAGCATAATTGAAAGAGCAGTATGTATCAAGTATTAGGGGAATTAATATTGACTTCTTGATACATATCTAGTTTTTGTAGCTGGTGGCAATCTGGTTTATAACAATCACACAATAAAAAATCTGGCGTGAAATACACACACACACACATGCACGACTTACCCCTACTTTTTTACTTTCTCTTACTCCTAGTAAGAGGAAGTATTGTAATCGTGTCAAATTTTCGATATCGAGTTTTCACCGGAAATATCCGTTTTGAGGTCCCCCGAGTCCAAAAAAGTGGTTTTTAGCAAATGGTCTCTGTGTGTGTGTGTCCGTGGTGTGTGTGTGTGTGTGTGTGTGTGTGTGTGTATGTATGTATGTGAACAGCATAGCTCAAAAACGAAAAATCGTAGAAAGTTGAAATTTGATATTCCGTTTAGAGGTCACCATGGGATCTGACTGTACGTTATCTGTAAAAATTCCTCAACCGGAAGTACCACTTTACTAGTTTGATTTTTTAGTTTTTTGCGATTTTCTCAAAAATGACTTCGACGATTTTCTTCAAACTTCAAACATCAACCACGCATACAAAAAGCTACAACTTTTAATAGAAACATTTCTCCGGGAAAATGCACTGAAGGGCACTTTTGGGGGAGGGGTGGGGTTAGGTTTCCATCTAAAGTGCTATTTCAGTTTATTAGACAATTCTGCCATCTAAATAATGTTAATTAGAATTAAATATGTTGTGAAATTCCGAGTTTGAAAAAAATCGGATAACCGGAAGTGCGTTTACTTTATACTTTACTAAATGATTTATTCACTTTTTCGCAATTTTTCTCAAAAATGGCTCGGACGATTTTTTTGAAACTTCGTATATAAACTAAACATGCAAAGATCTACAACTTTTATCTAAAACATTTCTCTGGGAAAATTTCTTTTAAGAGCACTTTTAGGGAGGGGTGGGGTTAGATTTTCATCAAAGTGCTATCCTAGTTCATTATACAATTCTATCATCCAAACATAATTAGTTAGAAATAAATAGATGGCTGAAATTCCGAGTTTCAAGAAAATTAGTAAACCGGAAGTGCGCTTTTACTGAACAGTTTTTTCAGTTTTCGACGAATTTCATTACATTTGGTACACAAACTATAAAATTTGTCAATTATCATTTTGAGAACTGGAGTAAGAGAAAGTTGTGTGAGTGTTTCACACCAGATTTTTTTTTTTTAATTTAAGGCGCGTCAACATCTAAGGAGCCTTCTCAGTGCACTGCCGGCCTCAGGACAGTGTTCTCTCGTTACAGGCAACACTGTCCACCACCGAACAGTGAGCTGTAGAGGCTCCTAGGAAAAAAATCTAAGGGCAGCACAGCTGGACTCGAACCCAGGTCCTCCGCGTGGAAGTCCAGTACGCTAACCACTTAGCTATTCCCTTCCTGTACTTACCCTTACTCTTATTACTACAATTATATATATAAATGAAAACTTTTCTTTAAACTTCAAATTTACCCACCTGTCTTACTTAACATAAATATAGAGATAGTCGCCGGACAAGGTAGTAGAAGTGAATTCATTGTAGTCCTGAAAAGTGCGCCAATAACTAACACAACTTAGCTTCCCAGAAATTTAACTTCTCAGATTCCTCAGAACCACCTAAAAACAACTTCTTCTTATTTCCAGAGAAATGTTAAAGATAAAAAGTGCTTCTTTATATCTATGAATTTGGTATTCCAAATTTAATGGGGACCGATATTATCATAAAAATATACATTTCAAGTTTCATCTTTCAAATTACGACCCTCTTCTTGCTGTTCCTGGAGTCGGAGGACAGTCTGCGGGAGCTGTTGGACCCCACTGTCGCAGATGCGGTAGAGAACCTGAAACACCAGCCCATGTGCTTGGTACATGTCCGAATAACTCGACGCCATCACAAGAGTGAAGCATACTATCATGGATTTGCTGGATCAAAGGGGCATTACGAGCTTTGAGGAAGTTTATGCCAGGTATGCCGACATCGTGACCTTCCAGGAAAATAGTGGCACTGCTTTTGTTTTGGATCCAACGATTAGATCTGAAAGTAATGATCCAAGGTCCACGAGGAGAAGAGCAAAATCTACGAGAAGTGTATTCCCCACTTCAAGGGAAAATTTAGAGATCACTTTGGAGACCGGGCCGGCTCGAGAGGTGTCATCCCAAGGTCCGATCATTGTGGAGGGCGTTATTGTGGACTCCCTGGGCATAATATCCCAGCACTTGCAAGGATGAAAATGTCTCGCATGTTTAAGTAGTTTTTGCTTTCTAACATCCTGCAACAGCAACCAAGAGAGCAGAGAAAGAGAAATGAAATACCAGGCACTCCTCGGACTCGAGTGGGAGAAACTATAAATACAGCAACGGGACACAGAGGAAATATAGTTCAAATTAATTCAGAAGATAGTTCACCAGTCACAACGTGTCATTATCCCTTCCACTCTAAATCTACCATCTTTACTGTAAAGTCGTGGCAGTCAGTGAAACTCATCAAGTCTTGTTAACTCATCAAGACCAAACCAAGTCTCTCCATCCAACTCATTCCATTATATATCCTGAATAGTTCCAGCCACCCATGAGGCCACTGAAATTATTTTCTTTTTATTATTAGATATTTTACTTTATAATCAACTTAGTTTAAACATATGACTGACGACTGAGTGGTACGCTGCGTAGAGCAGCCTTGCTTCTCTGAAGTATTTCTCTCTCTACGGGTCGACAACTCTCAACAGTTTAATAATATTAAAAAGCCCCCCTCCCCTCCCCCAAATCTTATTTATATTATTAAATTTTAAAACAGTTTACCAACTGCTGATTGGTTGAAATTCTGTAAATTGTAAAGTTAAAAGGAGAGATATTCGATAGCTTTAATGAGTGTTCATTGACCCTGAACAGTTAATTACAGCTAAGCGTTCAAACATTAATAAATTATTCAAACTAATGAAATATCAAAGAAATTAGTTAATATCTTAATAATTGTTATTAATGTCAAACATGTTTTAATATTTAATAAATGATTTATAAAATTGTTGAAATGATATTATAAAATCATAACAAAGCAAAGATTATATCCAGCACAGTTGAGATTTTTGATTTTAAAATTTAAAAAACTAAAAAATGTATTTAATAAATTATAGAGTTAGTTCAAAAGATATCGAGTGAAATAGAAAAAATAAATAAATAAATAGTGTTTGTATTAATTTTTTATATAAATCTAGATTATGGTAATTATTTAAATATAAATCAAACTCTTAATTAATTAAGTAAACAAAAAAATTGTTCAGTAGATTTTTAAGAGATAAGCAAGTAAAATTAAATCTTACATACACAAAAAAAAATATTTTTGGCTTGTCCAATACATTTTTTGTTTTTCTTTTATTTAGAATTTTACAACTAGATGCCGCAGCATGCATGTTATATTCGTACTTGTAACAAGCAAAAATTGTATTAATATATAAAAATGAAGATGTGATTAGCATGAATGAAAAGGTCCAATAAATTCAATGTTAGATTGTTGTAGGGGATTATTGCACTCCGACCTGAAAGATCTATTGTGCCCCGGAGCCTTGTCCAATGCACAGCTGCCCTCCAAGTGGCATTCTCTAGCTTCAAACAACACTGCCCATCACCGGACAGTGAGTTGTAGACGCTTCTAGGAAGAAAAAAATCTAAGGGCAGCATGCTGGATTCGAACCTGGGACCTCCGCGTTGCTAGTCCAGCGCGCTACCACTGGCTAATCCCTATGGGGGTCGCTACTTCCCAAGTAACTGCATGCAACAGATACCCTTTGCGGGCAAATTCAATATTAAAGGAGTACGAAAGCACTCTGAGGGTAACTGAGGGGATTTGCAGCGTAATATATAATCATAAACAGCGATTCCATCTTTTTATATCAGAATTTTTTACTAGATTAGATTAGACTGCGGAGGGCCACGCCTCATTCCACTGCGACCTTCATTGAAAGGTCTATTGTGGATACGCTGGGTTTATAGCAAATCCCACAGCTTCGCCCTCTTAATCAGGCATAGCAAAGCTGAAAGTGGCTCCGTCATGTAGCTCGTGGTTTCGGGATTGCTACTCGCCAGTTGAAGAAACCTTGTCCTCGGCAGGCCGGCACACCCACTAAGGATGTGTACCGTGGTTTTCTCCTCGGTCCTGCAGAAACAGCATAATTCGTTGTCTGCAAGGAGTAAATAGTGCATGTGCCTATTCAGCCTGCAATACCCTGTTAGCAGACCCACTGTTAGCCTTATGTCCCTTCGGCTCTGGTTCAGTAGATCCCTGGTGAATGTAGGTAAATGTCTTTTAACAAAGAATTTAGCCTGCCTCTGCCAGCCCTAGCGTTCTTTCCCACCATCGCAGATGCGGGTCTTCTATCCATTCCTTGATAGAAGCGTGAATGAGGCTCCTGGACAACCCGCAGAAGAGCTTGGGGCTTATAAAGGTTTCCTTCAAGCCCTCCCTCGCCACGCATGACCGAGGCGAGTGTCAGCTTGTTCCGAGCACCCACCTCGGTTAGGGCAGATAGGCAGTCCCACACCAGTCTTGAGATTATTTGGTGTGAGGAAAGTGCCATTCTGACAATTTTGTACTATGTACTCGTGAAATTTATGAAGCTGAAATTAAATTCAATAATGTTTATTTATAAAAAATGAATTATAATTTTTCATGAGACAATATTAAACAAAAAGATACATTTGAGAAACTAAAATGTTTTTCAAAATTTTAATATAGGGAAGGGATTTAGCTCAGTGGCTAGCGGACTGGATTCCCATGCGGAGGTCCCGAGATCGAGTCAAACTGTGCTGTCCCTAAGGAATCTAATCTAAATTTTCTCTTCCTAGGAGCCTTTACAGCACACTGCCCGATGATGGAGAGTGTTGTGTGTAACGAGAGAACACTGACAGGAGGCCGGCAGTACCCCAGAAGGCTCCAGGCGGGCGCCAATGACCTTAAGATGTTGGCTCTTCCACTTACCAGGAGTAAGGAAACATAAAAATATCCTTGAAAATGATTTTGCTTTAACATTTAATACGAAAGGTATCGCTGTTTCGATTCCTCTTCGAGGAAACTTCGATAAGCTTTGGGAATAGTATTGCGTTAGTTGAGGAACATGATTCAGCAATAATGGCCGAATGATGGTAATTGGAACAGCAACTTTCGACGACACAAGTAACCTAAAAAAAAAAAAAAAAAATTGCCGTTTGGCAAGTTAAGCTGAAGTTTCTTTTTTTTACTTTAACATTTTCAATAAAAAAGATTTAGGCCAGATTGTAAACGTCAATATCAAAAAACTAATAAATAAAGCTAAAAAAAAATGAAATCTTTACTTTTTACTTAAATGATTTATTTCATCAGAAACAAAAAGGATAATATTAAAGAACATTCAGAACGTCCGCCTTTACATGAATTACATTGTAACCCAGGTAAAATGCAGCAGACGTAGCAGTTTAAGGGTCTGTAGAATGTATTTTTTATTGACTCCACTCCTAACTGTGAGGGGTAAAAAGAGCAATTTGATATTCGTGATTTAACACACTTGCCTTCTTTGTAACTAATAGCCACCTCGAATGCAGGTAAAAAATATCCACGTACTAACTCGACTTAAATACGATCGAATTATAAAAAAAACTGTTCCTTTCCTTAAACTATATTGTTAATAAAGGGTTTGCTACATTGTTGATGTTGATCATAGTTTTTTTACTATCTCTTACTAGCTGGGTAAGAATTTGCGATCATTCAAATTTTCAAAATAATTGAGTTTTCACCGGAAATATAAGTCCCCTGAGTTCGAAAAAGTTGTTTTTTTTTTTTTTTTTTTAATTTCAAATTTGATATTTTGTTTTAAGTTCAACCAGAGGACATGCCAATAGAGTTTTCGTCAAATTCGGTCAACCGGAAGTACCACTTTACTGAATACAGTGAAAAACGTTGAACCCAAACTGAGGGGACAGAAATATTTTTTCCTGTTAAAAGAATTTCGAGTTAAACGATAAAATAGCGGTTTGTTTTCGGCCCCCGTATTTCTTTGCCATTGTACACGTACATATACAAGGAGCTACAACTTTTATTTGAAACATTTCTCTGGAAAAATTGATTTAAGGGCCCTTCTGGGGGAGGGGTGGGGTTAGCAGACCCACTATTAGCCTTATATCCCTTCGTCTTCCTAGATTCTTAGTGAATGTAGGTAAATGTCTTTTAACAAAGAATTTAGCCTGCCTCTGTCTGCCCTGGCGTTTTTTCTCACCATCGCAGACGCTGGTCTTCTATCCTTTCCTTGATAGAAGCGTGAATGAGGCTCCTGGGCAACCCGTAGAAGGACTCGGGGCCTATAAAGGTATCCTTCGAGCCCTCCCTCGCCAGTGCGTCTGCCCTTTCGTTGCCAAGGAACCTCACATGACCCGGCACCCAGGAGAGTGTCAGCTTATTCCGAGCACCCACCTTGGTTAGGCAGATAGGTAGTCCCACGCCAGTCTTGTGCCTATTTGGTGTGAGGTAACTGCCTTCAGGGCTGCCTGACTATCGGAGTATATGGCCACACCAGTTCCACTAACCCTTGCCTTATAATCTTCTTAGCGCAGAGTTGTAGCGCCACAACTTCAGCCTGAAAATCCGTGTCTAAAAAATTAGTTAACAGGAAATTGCGTTTTTACTGAGCAGTATTTTCAGTTTTCTGCAATTTCCTCTACCCAAAAACCGAAAAGGTTTCAATAAAATTGGTTTAGTAACTATAAAAACAGATTTCTATCACTATTCTTTGAAATTTTTTTTTAATAAAGTTCATTTAAGTGGATTTTGGGACAGGGATAAGGGCAAGCAAGGGCTTTAATCAAAATAATAATTCTATGAAGTTTAGATTCTCCCAATGATATGACATTTGAAGACAAATTAAACATGTAGTAAGAATTATAAATAAAATTTGTCATTTTATAACTGTGTGAATTGAAGTATGAAAAAGTCATATGCAATTGTTTCCCACCAGATTTTTACTTTCTCTCACTCCTAGAAACAGGAAATATTGCAATCGTGTCAAATTTTCGATATCGAGTTTTCACCGAAAATATCGTTTTCAGATACCCTGAGTCCAAAAAAAAGTGGTTTTTCGAAAATGATTCTTGTCTGCGTGTTCGTGTTGTGTATGTAATATAATGGAGTTGATGAGGAGAGAAATTGGGTTTGATTAATTAGACGAGACATGAAGACACTGTTATAATATAGCTATAAGTTACACAAACTGCACTGGACCTGTAAGATTTTATAGAATAAAAGGTGGGAGTAGAGATATGAAAACGATGCGATGTATGGTTGAAACTGATTGATTGATCTCTCACTGACTTATATACAGGTTCTCCCCACTCTAGCCCGCTTAAGTCAGAGAGTACGAGAGTGAGTCTGTTTTCTCTCGGTCGGGGTTGTGTTCTCTCTCTTGCCGTTACAGTAAAAGCCAATTCATTTGGCTATTATTCAATTTCTCTCATCGTTAGAGTTAGCTTTATAAGTATAATGGGTGAGTTAGGTGCAGAGAATTTGTCTAGTTGATGAAATAAGAAGGACTGGGTTAACACTGGTTAACTATGTATAATAATAATAATGAGTGATACTGTCTGCCTGGGCTTTACACTTGTAATGATACTGTATGGTAGAGTGGAAAACGGGTAATGACACGTAGTGATTGGCTGTATGAACTCAGTAGTATGAACTGCATTGAACTCTATCCCTCTGGACTGTCCGTCGCTCACTCTTTCTCTATATATATATTATGTTTCTCCCACTCCAGTCCGAGAGAGTGGTTGGGTTCGTTTCTCTTCTCTTTACTCTGTTTGTTTGTTGTTTCATAAGTGAGAGGATGACTGTCATAGTTGAAGCCCTTTTATCAATTCATTCTACTGGGAGGGGAGTAATGCGTAGTAGATGTGTGTTTGGATGCTCAATAGTGGCGCCTTGAAGCGGTTGCTAATGTCATCATTAAGTTCAGCTTTTATGTGACGATAACACTGTTACTTACGTGACAGAGAATAGTAATGATTGTTGGTAGTAATGGTGTAAGTGTTGGCTGACATGAGTCGCTTGTAAAGTGATGTGATCAGTTATAACTCTCTCTTGTTCTAATGGTGGTGAGCTAATGTGGCCAGCTTCGTGATTCTTTCATGGTTGACGTTCTTTACAATTTAACTTGAGCCAATTTGTGTTCACGTTTGAAACAATTAAAATATCAAGATAATTCGTGAATAAGCCATAACTTTTCAAACATAAACAGAAGAATCCTGTTAATAGTGAAATGAATTTTTTTTAAAAACTTCTTCTTTTTTTTTTATAGTAAGGAATTCCATTCTGGTGCCCCATTTAGAAAGTAGGGCTTTACTTGTTTAACAGTGAACCAAAAGAGTGGGGAGAAATGCTAAAAAGAAAGTGGTAGAGATTAAACTGATGAAACTACCGCTCGCACGTTAGAGCAGAATAACAAGGGAAATCCAAGATTATAGAAAGAGAAAGGAAATCTTATATCCTAAAAAATTTAACAAGAACGACAGAGAGAGAGAGAGAGAGAGAGAGAGAGAGAGAGAGAGAGAGACGAGATGAAACCCAACCCAGCTTATGTACAAGACATGAGAACATATCTCTTTCTATATCTATCTACTGACAGGTCTGAGATTTCTGTCAGTTGTAAAATGGCATTACACACGTTTACAAATAGAAGAATACAATTACTATTATTTTCTTTGTTCTTTGTAATGTTATTGTTATTATTATAAAAACACAATGAACAATATTATTATTGTTTACAATAATTAACATTAAATTTAGTTTTTTTTTTTTAATAGAAGGAGTGGACTAAAAAAAGTTTTTAACAACATTCAATTAGATATAGAAGTAAATAACTGTATTTATTATGATCAAATTGTTGCATGAGAATTTACATTCTCATGCATTAAGTACTTTAGCTGTGGCGGGTACGAAACCGCACGCAAATTTTGTTAGGACACCATCATATCAAACCATAAATACTGTAACGCGGCCTCAACACGGTCAATAGTATTGTCAATATCAGTAGTGACAATATAACCATCAATACTCGTGCTAACCAATCACAAACTTCGTTACTTCAATAATATTGATCGTGTAAGGTAATGAAGTATTGTGATTGGTTAGCACGAGTATTGATGGTTATATTGTCAATACTGATATTGACAATATTATTGACCGTGTAGAGGCCGCGTTAATGTACCGCAAAGATAATGCAACCACAGCAGAGAGAAGAGAGGCCCTCTCTGGTTAACAGAGACTACTCTCTGACTTAGGCAGGCTAGAGTGGGAGAACCTGTGTATATAAGCCAGTGGGAATCTATCTAAAGGATCTATCAGATACAACCATACAACTGTACATCGCATCGTCTCATATCTTTACTCTCATCATTCATTCTATCATTTTCATTATAAAGTCCAGTGCAGTTAGTGTAAACTTAGCTACATTATATTAGTGTCTTCATATCTCATTCATTTAATGAAACCTAATTTCTCTCCTCAATAACTCCATTATAGTACTGATTACTTTTAATGTGAGGAGCCAATCGGTTTTCTCTATTATTGTAATAGCTAGGAAATAATGTAATAATGATTGAAGACGAAACACATTACTGACACTGTAAGAGTTGCAGAATGATAGCAGTTAGTGAGGTGATACGTGGAACACAAGAACTGACTAATTACAATTAAACAAATTATATATTTTCCGATTTTATTGAATGAAGAACGAATTTCATTGAATCGAGGCTGGAATGGCCGAGAATAGTAATGATTGTTGGTAGCGTGATAAATCTAGAATGGTATTAGTGTTGGCTGATATCAGTCGCTTGTAGAGTGATGTGATCAGTTAGAACTCTTGCTTGTTCTAATGGTGGTAAGCTACTGTAGCTAACTTGCTGATTCTTTCAAGGTTTGAAGTTATGTTTACAATTTAAAATATATTTGACGACTGATTGTTATCCCACTCAATTGGTTGGATTTTATTAGTTGAAGCTCATTCGCCAATTCATTCTACTGGGAGAGTAATGCGTAGTAGATGTGGGTTTGATACTCAATCATGGCGCCTCAAAGCGGTTGCCAATGCCACCTTGTTTTCTTATATTTAAATTTATATAATATAAATTCATTCCATGCAAACTAAAAACTTACATAGCCCTTAAGTATATTAGTAATTAACTAATAACATCATATTCCTATACTTTATATTCTTACCTAAAAAACAATCTGAAACTGATACTTATAATTCGGCTTATCGCCCTTTCAATCAATCGAAATCAAAATATATGTACATATTCAATGAACATGATCAGAGTCCAGCTTTTGTGTGACGATTAGTTCCATTACACTGTTTCTTACACTCATATTTGCACTTGTAAAGAAAATGGAAAGTAGATATTGAGATAGAGATTAGAGACTACGTTGGCCGAAGGTAACTTCGTCATTAAGACTTCTTGATGATAACTTCTTGACTTGTTGAAGAATGATTATAGACGTTTAGTTGTTTAACATTTGCTTAGTGTTTATTTGTTGAAGACAGGTTGTTTTTATTATTATTATTTGTCTGTGGGAGGAATCAAACCCTAGGCTATCCAAAGCCTCACTGGGCCCATATAGCTACCCCAAAAAAAGCAAAAACAAACCGGGTCTGGAACAAATATCCAGACTCGGGTCTAACCCATCTAAGACTCACCATAGTCCAAACAAATCGGATAATTACCTCAAAGAAAAATAGCCTAAGCTCTTCCATAGATATCCTGTTCCGACACAAATGTCCTGAACCTTATTTCCTCACAACACAAGCACAATCGATCATAAGATGGATGGGAGTTTCTTTCTCTGTCTCATAGACCCCTCAAAATGGATCTGGCATGAGCCCCATTACGTAGTGGTGTCTCCTTAAACTACAATGCCCAGTAAGGGATGTAACCAGAGTTCCGGAAAAGACACAGCAACGTCTCAGTAATAGCTCTGTCCGGGCCCCCGGTGTAGTTGTTTAATACTTGCTTACTTGTGTATTTGTTGAAGGCAGGACTCAATTATACTACCAAAAAGACGACCCGTATTTATACACAAATAACCATGGATGATTAGGCAAACTTTGTAGCTTAAACTGAGCTCTGGAATCAGTCGCAAAGAGCCTGTCATAAGCACAGATATAGATAGTGCTAGTAGCGCAGTCTATGCAAATGAGAAGTATAATATTTCCCACACATACTGAACTTTCCTCGTGACACAGTAATTCTTTTCAGCCTTAGAGAGAGTTTTAGAGAAGTACGCAATGACATGTTCTGCGCCATCCTGTACCTGGGAAAGTACACCCCCTATTCCAACTGCGCTGGCATCTGTGTCTACTATAAATTCGCAACCTGCCCTTAGGTATGCCAAGATTGAGGACATCAATAAGCTTTCTTGAGTAGATCGAATGCTTCTTGGCATTTAGGTGTCCATTCGAAAGGTTGCTCATTTTCAATCAACCGACTTAGTGGCCTGGCTATGTCTGCAAATCCGTGGACAAATCTCCTATAGTAAGTACACAGCCCCAGGAAACTTCTGATTCCACGCTTATCTTTCGGGACTGGCCACGCATTCACGGCTTCAACCTTCTCAGGGTCGGTCTTCACTCTTTCCACGGCAACAATAAGTCCCAGATATTTCACTTCCTAGTTGGCATTTCTTTAGGCTAAGCTTCAAGCCAACGCCGGACAATTTTTCCAAGACCTCTTCTAAATGCCAGAGGTGTTCCTTCAAGGTATTGCTAAAGATGACAACGTCATCTAGGTAAATCAAGCAGATCCGCCAATGCAACCCTCTCAGCGTTGTCTCCATCAGCCCTTCGAAAGTAGTGGAAGCATTGCAGAGTCCGAATGGCATCACGTTGAACTGCCACAGTCCTATACCTGTGGAAAAAGCCGTCTTCTCTCGATCCTCTGGATGTAACTCCACATGCCAGTACCCGCTCTTTAAGTCCAAAGTCGAGAACCATTTGGCCTCCGCTAAGGTGTCTATTCGTGGCAACGGGTAGCTGTCCTTCTTCATGATGTCATTAAGCTTGCGGTAGTCAACACAAAATCTTGTCGATCCATCCTTCTCTTGACCAACACAACGGGAGAAGCCCAAGGACTGCTGGAGGGTTGGATCACGCCTTGTATCTTTATGTCGTCTACCATCTGGTCAACTTCCTGTTGTAGCAGCAGTTGTAAATTTTCAAATAAATGAAAGAAAAAAAAAATATTGAACTAGATAATGTCATGAAGACATCTGATTTAATTAGATCAATCCCTTTTTTCTACCAATACTTTATGTAAAACAAATTATTCCACTGAAACACTGTGAATAATATTTTAATTTGATTTTGGTGAAAACAAACTGAAATAAGGTAATGTTAAATGTTATAATTCTAGATATTAATTTTATCTCTCTTAAGAGATTAAATCATTAATAATAGTTATATAAGTTCTATTCTACATTAGTGTTATTACCAATCACAGGATTACTAAATAAAATTAAATTTAACAAAAAGTTCTTTAATAATCATAATAATAAATTCTTCAATGAAATATTTATTTTTTTATATATTTTTAAAATCAAGATAACGGTAATGATATATCTATTATATAAAGTAATGTTTAAAAATAATTTTATAACTTTCTATAATCTTTTGAAGGTAAGCAACTCTTCATTAGAATATTGCTCTAAATTTACGTCTTCTAACATTATATATTACTTCATGTTTAATAAACTGTACCTAGTATTTATCGGGTGATTAAACTGATTTTCTAATTCTCGTTCAGCTGCTTCCTTGGCTAATTTTAATTTGAACACCACTTTATTCTTTTGTAAAATAAATAAATATAGCTGAGATAAAGAATTATTCGAATCGAATTTTAAAAATTTTAAAATTCTAAAAGCAATGATTATTTAGAACATCGTGGTATACGCAAGGAATAAGAAACTACTTTAAGTAATAATACACTATCGTGGAAGTCTTTGCTCTGCCAATTTAACTAGACTTAAAAGGTAAAGAGCAACTTACGTCTCGAATCAAAAATTCTTTTGCCTCTCCAAAGGTTGAAATCATAAAAAAATTAATAATTGAAAAACACTAGAGTTTCCGGATTGAGATCCGGTTTGCTAAAAACTGACGTTTCACGCATGTTGCAATGAGTATCTTCAGGGTCGTTCGTTACACCTTGAAAGTCAATAAAGCTACATTTTTTTTTTTTTTTTTACATTTTAAAATTAAATGCCTTATTTGCTTTCAAGGTGTAATGACCCTCAAGAGGTTCATGGCAACATGGGCAAACACATGGGCCATTGATGAAAATGGCCGCGAAAACCTTTTGCAGATCTCATTTTTTTACATTTTAAAATTAAAGCAAACAAAAAATTCAGAGAAACAATCTCCTATAACGCTCTCAGAAGACGGAGATATTTCATTATCAGAATTTTCATTATAATCTTATTTATTTTAAAGGGTGGTTTATTTTGCTTTTTACTTTCTCTTACTCCTAGTAAGACAGAGTATTGTTATCGTGCCAAATTTTCGATATCGAGTTTTCACCGGAAATATCCGTTTTGAGGTCCCCTTGAGTCCAAAAAAGTGGTTTTTAGCAAATGGTCTGTGTGTGTGTCCGAGTATGTGAACAGCGTAGCTCAAAAACGAAAAACCGTACAAAGTTTAAACTTGATATTCCGTTTAGGTATCACCATGGCATCTGACAGTGGGTCATCTGTCGAAATTATTCAACCGGAAATACCACTTTACTTGTTTGTTTTTTTTACTTTTTTGCGTTTTTCTCAAAAATGGCTACAACGATTTTCTTGAAGCTTGGTACATCAACTGCACGTTCAAAGAGCTATAACTTTTATTTTAAACATTTCTCTGGGAAAATTCATTTAAGGGCAGTTAAGAGGGAGGGGAGGGGTTAGGTTTTCATCTAAAATGCTATTTCAGTATATTAAACAATTCCATCATCAAAATAATGTTAATTAGAATTAAATATTTTGTTGAAATTCCGTGTTTGAAAAAAATCGGATGACTGGAAGTGCGTTTACTTTACCACTTTACTAAATGATTTTTCCACTTTTTGGCGATTTTCTCAAAAATGGCTAAGACGATTTTCTTGAAACGTCGTATATAAACTAAAAATACAATGAACTACAACTTTTATTTAAAACATTTCTCTAGGAAAACTAATTTAATGGCACTTTGGGTGGGGGGGGGGTATAGTGTTTAATTCTCTACAGTGCTATCATGTGATGAAACATTCTATCATCCAAACAAAATTAATTAGAAATAAATGGATGGCTGAACATTTTTTTCAGTTTTCGACGAATTTCATTAAATTTGGTAAACAAACTATAAAATTTGTCAATTATAATTTTGAGAACTGGAGTAAAAGAAAGTTGTGTGAGTGTTTCACACCAGATTTTTTTTTTGTTTTATTAATTTCGCTGTTTGTCGCCCCCTTTCGAAATGCCGCCAAAACAATCGTATCATAGCTTCGCCCATTGAGACGGCCCGGCCCTGCTGCTTAGTGAAGCTTGAGGGGGAAGGGGCATTGATGTCTTAACAACAGTTGGAATGCAGCCATATTTTTCCAATGCAAAGGTCATAATCAGCTGGAGGTCCATTCTTGTATAGCTATTTGAACTTACAATGACCTCAAAAACTTGACAGTTATCATCTTTCTACCTTAACGCTTTTAATTTTCTGGGTGTGTTGTCCGTAACGTAGGAATATCACAGCCAACTTCGAAGAAAAGAGAAAGTAAGAACCCATCAACATTCCCCGCTCTATGGTTCTAACAACTGAATATTAAGGACACCATTAAAAAATTACTTTTTGAAATTCCGTATATGAGAAAAAAATCGATTAACGGAAACTGCGACTTTATCGAATAGAGCAGATGTAGTTTTGCAATTAATTTAAACAAATAGCTGTTGTAACTTCTCTATACCAATATTTCTTTTGACTATTTCTGTATTCTGTTTGGGATTCCCAAAATCTAGGCTTGAGATTTACAATGAGCCTTCTTGATAAAGTGATGTTACGCTTAAACCTTGAAATGACGAAGAATCCTGTAATGGGGTCCGATCATTATAGATTCATAAGATCCGTGAGCGAAAAACACAAAAATGAATCAATCTAGTTACTCCTTATCTAGTCAGACTAGGGTGGGAGAATATATATATAGAGCCAAGCTTTCCCTACAAAGAGACACTTTTACAATAGTGTACGAAGAGTTTACAACCCTCCAGCAACCTTTTCTCATCACTCAGCCAGTCTGTCTCTTTATATTTCTCTCACTACTTAACTTCTAACTTAACTGTAAAGTCCTTGCAGTTTGTGTGTTCTATTCATTATACAGTGTTCAACATATCATCTAGTTTCTTTCTCTAAAATCCATTCTCTCTCCTTCTCACATCCATTATAAACTCAATGGAGAAATTTGAATTCTACTTTCGTCCATCTTAGGAAAAACTCATGCGTACTTAAATGACTGGACAATCTGAAAAGATGACAACTTTAGAATCCATGGTCCATTAACTTTTGATTTCACCATAGCAACCAATTATAGGAAACAGCTAAAATCTCTGCCAGAGGAAGATTGTGTGTGGCTAGAATTTCCAAACTTTAATTTTCATTTCAAACGCGCACCTATAAACTAAATAGATTCCCCCCAAAAAACTAGAATATTTTTCCACAAATTCTCTGTCCAGTAAGCAGCAACAACAGCATCATACAATATTATCGCAACGCTGAACCATTAGTTCGTATCTATCCCAGATTACATTGTTTGATAATTACGATACTGTATGTAAGAAGATTTTTGCAGAAGATAAACAATTCAATTAACTCAGTTATGAGAAACAACCAAAAAAATGAAAGTTGCGAAATAAGTGCAAACCGCAGCAAGTACCAAATATAATCAAATATCAGTTCTACTTGGAGTGATGTATGGTACCAGGAAAAGGGGACGACCTAGGAGACGGTGGATCCAGGATGTGGAAAAGGACTTTGCAGTGCTCGGTGTCCGAAATCGGAGAACGAGAGCGCTGAGCAGGCAGGACTGGCGTAATATTGTCAGGGAAGGCCACTGGCGCCCTCATGATATGTAGGAGGATGGCGGGCAAATCCTGGGGATGCCCCCCGAGAATCCTACGGTGGATGTACACCATGATGGTGAGACCAGTTATCACCTATGGCGCGGTGGCTTGGTTCGGGAAGACACCAAAGAAGTATCGGTCAGGAGAACTCTTGACAAGATACAGCGGCTCGCATGCTTATGCATGACGGGGGCTATGAGGACTTGCCCCACCGCCGGGATGGAGGTTATCCTCAATCTGTCACCTTTGCACCTAGTGGTGGAAAGGGCGGCGAAGGGGGCCCTTTTTAGGATCTCTAGGGGTGGTGCAGGAGGGGAGGGATGGCTGGGGGTTAGAGAGTTGGTATTCTCAACTTTGGGCTCCCTCATCTGGCACCTCCCTAGGGATGGTATGGTTAAGAAGTACAGCTTCACAAAAAATTTTTCGTCGAAGCTGGGCACCAAAAGTGAGTGGAGCGAAGGATCCGCTCTGTTGGGCATTAAGAACATGCCATAAAATGGTATACTGATGGGTCGAAGACCCTCGAGGGGACTGGGGCGGGGGTGGTTGGTCCAAGGATCAAGCACTCGGAACCCATGGGTAAATTTCCCAGCATCTTCCAGGCGGAGATATACGCTATCGGAAGATGTGTTCAATTTAACCTCGATAGGAGATACAGAAATCAGGAGATTGTAATCCTTTCTGATAGTCAAGCAGCCATTGGAGCTCTGGGTGCACCAGTTATTAACTCTAAAATGGTTTGGGAATGCCTAGATAAGCTTAACGATCTGGGCAGCAGGAACAAAGTTGCACTCTGGTGGGTGCCGGGGCATGTTGGCATTGAAGGGAATGAGACGGCCGACGCCCTGGCCAAGATAGGCGCTATGACCCCACTTCTGGGGCCGGAACCTTTTTGTGGGATTAGCGACCAGTTTCTGTTAGAGGAACTTAGGAAGGAGGAGGAGACGAAGAGATCTCAACTCTGGTACTCCCTCCCCGGGTTGCGGCAGGCCAAGATCTGCTTGGGAAATTATAACCAACGGAGGTCGGAGGCCTGCATTGGATTGAGTAAGAACAAGCTCCGCGTACTTACGGGTTTCCTCACGGGGCATTGCCGACTTAGAGGACACCTGGTGAAGCTGGGCTTGGAAAGTGACAGCTCATGCAGATTCTGTGGGGAGTTGGAGGAAACTCCAATACATCTCCTAACAGACTGCGAGGCTGCCACTCAGAGAAGGTTCAGGAACCTGGGCAGCTACCAGGTGGAGGAGGGGGACATACCCTCTCTAGAGCCCGTCAGGGTATTAGGATTCCTCAGGGATCTCAACCTGATGGAGGTATTGTAGAACGGATGTTCAATTGGCATCCGTTCGGCTGTGGGCAGGCCTGTGGCACCCAGGGGGCATAGCACAATAGACCTGATCAAGGTCGCAGTGCGTTCCCCCCCCCCCGCTAAAAAAAAAAATAAAAAAAAAAAACTTCATTTAAGGAGGGTTTTTGGTGGAAAAATGAGGTTGTATTATCCACTGTAATGGAACCAATCACCACCAAATTCACCACACAAAAAACACTAGACTCAATAGTTCCATTAGCAGCCATAGCAAGTGCCAATTTTGAGTCCACTTTACCTATGCATTCAATACCTGTCCACGCCCACTACAATGTAATGACAAATGAGCTTCAGTAGTGACAGAGAATCTTCTACCTAGAAATTGTTGGAGAAAACCCAACTATGGGTAGTTGTTTGAGGAGTACTAAAAAGTCAGTCACTTCATCAACAAGTCTTAAGATCAACAATGAAAAATGTACCAAGTTAGCCCCAATAGCTACTATGCTCTTAGAACAAGCAAGAGTTCTAAGCAGCCACATTATTCTTCAAATGACTAACAATAGCCAACGCTACACCAGTCTACATTCTACATCACGCTACAAACAATCATCACTCTTCGCTCGGTCACGCTATTCTCTATAAATTTATCTCTCCTTAAAAAATTTGCAAAAAATATAGCATAGTTAAGATGCACTAATGAATTTTGTATCTTCTTCACATATCACCATCATCATCCTACTTCAATTTCACTTCAAAAATATTGTATCATTAAGGTTAAATTAAGTTTTTGATAATAGTATTGCAGTCAATTAAACATTTAGTGAAAATTATAAGTATGCAGAAAATTTATTGTCAATAATAACCAGTTAAATTGCATCAGACTTTTTATTATTATTATTTTCATTTTAATTATAATAATAGTATAACAATATATATCTAAAAAATACTGTTAAAAATATTATACTGATATGATGCAATATAGAGAGAAAAAAAAAAATGTTATTACAAATAGTAGCAAAGTGATTGGAATCAGGTTGTGTTTGTTGTTCACAATCTTCCGCCACCTACGCACTATCGATAGTGATATAACAGATAGATTCATGGAACTTGCCGCCGATAAGAATATGCACTGTGTGAAAGTGTTCACGCATATTGATTGTTATGTATCCCTTTCTTAGTACATCAACTGGTTTGTATATGCATACATATACTCGTATATATATATATATATATATATATACTTCTTAGTAAATGGCAGAGTAACAATATTCCCTAAGGGAAATTACCTAGCACATAAGACTTATAATATACTAACATCCTCTCTCTTCTGTTGCTGATCTACATATTGGGGTTATATACGCCGTGACTTCTGGGACTATATAATGACATGCGTATTCATTTAGTTTCCTCATATTCACTTTCTCATATAAGAAAGTATTATTTTAGATATTATGAAAATCTACTCTCTATTATTACATGCACACACACACACACACACACATATATATAATATGTATGTAGTATATTGATAGGTTAAGTTCTTCATCGTATACCATCTTTGGCCCATTGTGTTTATACAAGTAATATTTACATTAACATATAGGCATTGTTTACATGACCTCTTTCACCTTTCTTACTACTATATAAAATATAGTCAATTATTTATGTTTTGAATATTTCTTATTTTTAACATTCTAAGGTATGTAACACACAGCTGTTATTTAAATAATTCCAGTATATGGCAATTTGAAAACTGTAGGAGAACGTGAAGAAGAATATTTTAAATCTGGAGCCCAATTTAAGGGTCACTCAAACAACTTTCGTTTACTACAATCAATAAGTGTAATAATAATAATAATAATAATAATATAAATAAATTATTATTATTATTATTGATGAAACTACATTTTTGAAGTGAAATTGGAGTAGGAGGATGACGGTGATATGTGAAGAAGATAAAAAATTCATTCGTGCATCTTAACTATGTTATATTTTTTGCAAACTTTTTTAAGGAAAGATAAGTTTTTAGAGAATAGCATGACCGAGCAAAGAGTGATGATTGTTTGTACCATGATGTAGAATGTAGACTGGTGTAGCATTGGCTATTGTGAGCCATTTGTGATGATAACTTTTTGATGGTTGATTTTACACAGACATAGTCTGCCAGTGACGAAATATTATGGTGGTGGTACGGAGCATTTGTATCAATGATGTAGTAATGCAATGGCGGTCGAAATGTGACAGTGGCGTAGTAATGTTTGAAGTGGTTTGTTATATGAGGCATGGATTTTTTCAATGTTGACAAATGTTATAAAAATTATAAAGTTATAATTAAAATTATAAAGTTAATTTCAGAATAATAACAATAATAATAATAATAATAATAATAAACTAATTTATTTGAAACTCGCAATGTTTATTAAACTTTTCATAGGGCTTGCATTAAATTATAAAGATTGTACAGATTATATTTACGTAAATCTAAATTAGGTGCGCTCACTATCTAAACCACTTGGCAAACCTTGTAAATTTAATTACTACTCACAGGTTATTTCCAGATTCTACAAAAATAATTTATTTCTGGAACAATGTTTCAAGCAAAAGTGATAGTCATTTATGAGTAACCTATACCCGCTCCATATTTACATCTAAGTGTAGCTTACCAAAGGATATCGCTCCCATCTTTTCAAGGCGAGGAAGTGGAGGAGATGTAAGGAGCAGGAGGCAGACACAATAATATAATTTTGGGCTACCCTCCGATATTATACAGTTAAATGCAGCTTTCACAAACCCTTCAAAGTTTTGATATCGATCAGACAAGATTAGTAAGCTTAGACCAATGTTTTGGGAATCTATCTAGTCCTGCAAGAGAGAAGATGGGGTGAGGTACGGAGAGAATATCGGAATATCTAGATAAGCTACCGGCAGTCTTTCAGGCTGATCTAGTCTCAATAATTGTCTGTGCTACTGAGATATTAAGATGAGGAATACGTAACTCCAGAGTCATTACCTTCACAGACAATTAAAGTGCCCTATGAGCCATCAGTTCCTACCAACTCAATTCAAAAAAAACCGGGAACTGTTTGATTGCCTTACCCGAAGAGAAGGAAACCTTATTGCTACTGAACCCGTCTGTAGTATCATGAGTGTAGTCATCAAATCATGGGTGAAAGGGCCATATATGAATTTATGAATGTATGAATAGGGCCATATATGAATATATGAAAGAGCCAATCGTGAACATTAATTCAGAGGTAACGCGGTGGACTTGAAATGCAGAGTTCAGGTCCAGCATTATGCCCTTACATTTTATCGCCCAAGGGCCTTTATAGCTCACTGTCCGGTGAAAGGCCAGTGCTGTGTGCAACGAAAAAATTCTATTTAAGGCTGACAGTAGTATATTGAGAAGGCTCCGGGCGCCAATGACCGCTGATGTTGACGGGTCTTAAATAAAATTTACAAAAACAAAAAAAAAAACAAATTGTATGAAACAACCAGATATTTTCAAATATTCTTCTGAAATAATGCCCAGCTTTTAAAAATAAATTAAGAGATTACAATTACGCGAAAGAGTGTAAAGAAACTTAGAATTATTCGTGTCAGAACGGCAGGACCAGTCTGTTGGTTGTTGATGATAACCTTTTGATTGTTTATTTTACACAGATAGCATGCCAGTGACGAAATATTATGGTGGTGGTCCGGAGCAGTTGTATCAATGATATAGTATTGTAATGGCGGTCAAAATGTGTCAGTGACGTAGTAATGTTTGTTATATGAGGCATGGATTTTTTTCAGTGTTGACAAATGTTATAATAACCAGTGAATGTCATAATTTCACTGGTAATCACTTTTATGCACGTTATTTGTTAGAATGAGTGGATGTCTTTATTGTATATGTAAAAAAAGAAATAAACAAATTTCACTAAATTTTCTCGTTATCTTTAAAAATAAAAGCCTTTCAAAATACAAAATGTAAATAAATAAAGTGGTCAATTAGTCTGTAGGTCAAAATTTTTAATTAATTTCAGAAAGAAAGTCAAAAGACAAAAGATGGCCTACTGCACAAACATGTACCGGCTGGATGAACGTCAGAAACCAGAATTGTCCCTTTCCCTCCCGCAGCTACTCGTCATCAGAGAACTGGTGGCAAAAAAAAAAAATAATAATACTCGAATTCATAATCAAGATAGTCTCAGCCTTTAATTATACTAATGAGACTCGAAGGTTTTTCTTTTTTTTTTTTATTAAAACCAGTAATTAGGAAAGGAGTTTTCCTGGTTTTGTTTGTGTTTTTATTTTATTTTTTAAGATGGAAAAGCTTACAAAAAGAGGTGTGTGTGATTGTGTGTTAAGACCAGGGCTGTCAATAGCACCAAGAGGAAATACTTCTTTTTTTTTTTTTTTTTTGTCTGAAATAGGGGAAAATATTGTATGCTTTTTCATCAAAATGTCAGTGATTATAAGTATTTCATTTCTAAATACAGGTAAAAAGTAAAAAAATAAAAAGTAATGCCCGGCTTGTATAAAAGAAATTTTTTTTATTTTTTTTTATTTATTGTTTGTAGTTTCTATTTTTCTACATTGGAAAGCCATCTTAAAAAAATTGAAAAACATAAAAATGCTGGAATTGTTAATCCGTCTTTTGTAATGAAAAGTTGAAGTAGCGAGTCATTATTATTATTATTGTTAATATTCGAAAGTGGGAGGGAATAGCTTGTCAATGAATCCCCAACCTCATAACGTTATTCCAAAGAAAAACATAAGAAACCGAGTGAATTTTTAATCTTTAAAAATCTAGATTCCAGTACCGATCCATATAACCATAATAAACATAAAAGTCCGAATAAAGAGGAATTTCCTTAAACTCTTCCATAGAAATCATGTTCTGACCAAAGGTTCTTGAATCAAATCTCCTCACAACGCAAACAATCTGTTATAAAAAGATATGTCACCATTTTCTGTACCATGAAAAGCTCAGCAACAACTCAGTATTAGCTTAGTTTGGACCATCACTCAGTGAATACTGCCTGAATAAACCTTCTATGTCTAGCCACGAAAATCTGGAGTTATTTCTTGTTTTTTTTTTCTAGGAATATTTCTTTATACTAAGATTCTATGTATTTGTACTTTAGATTTTATTTCGCATTTCTGAGAACGTTATGTAGGTAACATAAACTACATATGACTACTAATCTTAAGAGAATCATTAGAGGGAAATGTTCAATAACTTAATAACTTGCTTGATGTGACTGAGGCCGATGTACATTTGGGCCAAGGACCAGATATTCGGAGCCTATGGGCAAGTTTTACCAGCTTCTCGGAATCCAGAAGGTAGTAATCCTAGCCGTTAGCCATGCCGCCATTAAAACGCACTGAGCTCATATACAATCAGTTCAAAAATGGTATGAGAATGTCTCAGTAAACTCAAATCTCCTGGGGTAAGGAGTTACCCATTTTTTTTTTTTTTTTTTTTTTTTGAGTGCCATAGCATGATAGCATGATGGCGTGGAAGGAAATGAGAGGGTCTACACCCTGTTGCCAGGGTGACTTTGCTGAAACATTCAGTAAAGTTTAACAAAAGTAAAAAAAAAAAAAAAAAAATTGAAACATATTTTAAAATTTCTGTTACAGTTAAAATTCTCGTGCAGTCTTATTTCTATTTAAAACCAACTCAAATTCGACGAAATTATGTTACCGAAAATATTTTGGAGTGCCAGAGCAAGATGGCGTGGAAGGCACGCCAGAGTTTGACTGGAAGGCAACTCCAGTTATAATGGAGTTGTTGAGGAGAGAAATAAGGTTTGATTGAATGAACGAGATATGAAGACACTAATATAAGCTAAGTTTACACTAACTGCACTGGACTTTATAATGAAAATGATAGAATGAATGGTGTGAGTGATTGTTGAATGAACGATGCGATTTATAGTTGTATGGTTGTATCTGACAGATTCCCACTGGCTTATATTCACAGGTTCTCCCAATGTAGCCTGCCTAGAGAGTCAGAGAGTAGTCTCTGTTAACCAGAGAGGGCCTCTCTTCTCTCTGCTGTGGTTGCATTTTCTTTGCTACTGATGGGACCTATCATACAGTGAACAAGAGAATGGCTAGTTCTAATGTGAATATTTTTGAACTTGCTCGGTTATATAAATCCAAACTCTTCTCTTGTTCAAATTACTTTTAGAATTATTAGAAGACTGTGAATTAGTTTTACTAATTAGTGCAGAAGTACTGAAACTAGCCTTTTTGAAAGAAATCAATAATTTACTACAAAATTATATTTTGAGCAATAAATATAAAAAAAATCATATATTTCTTTACAATCATTATTATACTTGTTACAAACGTTATTAGTCGTTCTATGTCAACATTTCATGTAAAGTTCCACGTAATTTGTTCTAGAGTTAATTAAAAATAAAGTAAAAAGAAAGCACGAGTGAGAGAAAAAGAACAAAAAATAATCAAACGATTTTACAGAAAAGAAAAAAAAGAAGTCCTCGACCAAAAACCAATCTAAGAGGAATATTAAAAAAAATCCAGTCGTTCCCTTTTTTAATTAATGTCGAAGAAAGGAAAGGAATTTTATTAAAACCATTAGTAAGAAGAGGGTTTAGAAATAAAATAAAAAAAATATATAAAAAAAAGACGAAGAAAAAAGGCAATAAGGGAACGGACGACGATAGCAATACTGCAGCGCTGATTACCATGTGTCACTAGCCAGATCTTGACGAGCGACACAAATCGGACTAGTATCCTTAGAGGGGGGTTTACTTAGAGAAAACCTCTTTACATTCATTTCTTAAGATTAATTATTGTTGTATTGATCAAGGAAGAAAAATTTTAAATTCTTTTTTTTTTAATTAAAGCGTATTTATTATTGGTTGCAAATTTATTTTGTTGACTTAAATAGCCATGATTTAGAAAATGTAGATAATCAATGTTTAACTTTTAGCACTGTTAGGGGAAATATTAAAATCGTGTCCCATATTTTGGAATCCTGTTCATGCCGAGAAATAGGTTAAGAGGCGAATCTAAATAATGGAAAATGAAGAGACCGATGTGTACCACACAAAAACATTTTACTTAAACAAAATTTTCTTTTTTTTTTTAAATTTAAGGCGCGTCCACATTGTCATTGGCGCCCGGAGCCTTCTCAGTGCATTGCCGGCCTCTGGACAGTGTTCTCTAGCTATAAACAACCCTGTCCATCACGGTCAGTGAGCTGCAGAGGCTCCTAGGAAAAGAAAAACTAAGGGCAGCACGGCTGGATTCGAACCCGGTTTCTCCGCGTAGGAGTCCAGTGAGCTAATCACCTAACAAAAGATAGTTAGGCTTCTCTTTCTCTTGCACGCGCTCTCTGTTTGGAAAATCAAAAATGCAATCATGCATTTGATTTTGGAAAATAAATTGTCATTAATAATGGTTCAGACATAAATATATAGCGATGTCAAAGATGCTTCAGTGAAACCACACAACAATCAAAAACATACGTTACAAGGTTTCACCAGGTATCATTATCTCAGTATTGCAAGAAACTTCGAAACGCTACCCCGTTCTATTGTACAAAAATCCCCAAGCATCCGGGAAAAATTGATAAGACACGCCTGTATCCACTCTTAAAAAGTCGGAGAAGAGATAAACTGAGCAGAAAAAATGTCAGAAGTTCCAACAGAGGATCAGCCCTTAAGAAGTCTTCAACGAGTTTTATAACCAAGTCTCTAAACAGTTATCTATAATTCTGCAAGAGGTACTTTGGTGAAAAGAAAGAAAGATGCCATCAAAACTGAAGTGTGTGGATTTTTCTACGACATAGAGTCTTTGTTTCGACGGAAGTTCTACGAAAAAAAAAAAGTTTTTTTATCCTTTCGCGAATCCTTTTTTTGAATCCTTTTAGCGAAGAGTTTTCGAGTAGATTGATACAAATTCTATTAAAGTATATAATAATGATCGAAAGATATCCTAAGTTCGAAGACAAATTTGCACAATATTAAAGAGAGTCTATGAGATTTCGATGCAGATGAAGAGATTAGTCACAAAGTGAATTAAAGACCGCTTTCATTTTGTCAGCACTTGCAGAACATTCGTTTATAAAAAGTAGCATACAATACATTTTGAAGATAACAAAATTTGTAATATATGTCATAAAAGAGGGAGTAGAAAATCAGAAAAAGTACAAGTGAGAGATGAAGGATTCGTCTGTGCAGAATTTGGCCAGCCTGTCAGATAAAAGAGTGAAAAGTGAAAAGATAGGAAAAAATAAGGTTTTTTAAAGAAAAAAAAACAAACCTGCAACCTGCATTTTTACTTTGGGAGAGGATACTTAAACCTCGTCATTCAATAGCCAATCATAAGGAAGGGGTGGGGAATTATGTATAGCCTTTTACAAATGGGAAAGATATAAAGCCCTGCTCCTCTTACTCTATTGTTTAACAATCATCCACTCTGATTCTTACCAATATTGTTGATAAATAAGCCATCATCTACCCTGAAGAAGGCTATTGCAATACAGAAGAAACGTTAGTTTTTACCAGATTATGGATGCGGTCTTAATCCGAAGAGCTTAGTATTTTGTTGTTTTTTTTTTATCTTTTCTTACTGCATCACTGTTGAAGTTTCAGCCTGAAACTCTGAAGATAATGAAACATCAGACAGGTGTAAAAGAAGGGCAAAAATAAACATCTCAGCAAAAAAAATTGCAATATTTTATACTAAATTTTATGTTACGTAATATTAATGAATAGTTTTTCTTCCTGAACCTCAATTTATGGATGATTTTGTGATAGAGATTAATTGATATAACATTATTATAGCAATTAATTTTAACATTTCATTTACTAAAATAAATAACGTTTATCTTTCAAGGTACATATATTTAAACATTTAAAAACTAAACTAACAGAAGGGGGCAAAACTTCTAAACTGTTAATTTCTTCGTTGTCCTTCTTTTTTCATTCCAAAGCAATTATTTTGCAATCCATTTTAAAACGAAAAAGTTATTGAAACTATAAAAAATGATCTTCAAACTGTTCTTTAAGGTGAAATGTCTAAATACTAGTTACTAAAAAAAATTAATGAAATAGAAATTAAGGACATGGTCCCGCAAATGAAAATATAGGCTTTCCAAGGTTTTTGCAATAATAATAATAATAGTAATAGTATTTCTGTAGTTTAGATTTAGCGTGTAATAGTAGTGGCGTAGAAAATAATATTCTGTGATGTGATGGTATAACGGCGATGTAAGGGTGAGGCAAGTAATCAGTGAGTAACTAAACTGCCTTGCTTGCGCTCTTTCCCAGTGTCCCAATGTCTTAACGACTAAATAAACGTTATGATATTTCATGTCAGACTATAAATCAGAAAGGTCGGATACAAACTTTTATTTGTGGATAATAGGCGACCCTGTATTTATTTATACTCTCTCACTCACTCTCTCTCTCTCTCTCTTATTTGGTACTATTTTCTAACTATGGCTATATACACAATGCCACCAATTTTCTAAATATGTACGATAATTTCTTTTGATTTATTCTTTCACATTTTTATTACTAACAACAGTTCATTTACACACGATGAGCCTGATTAAAAATACTATTAAACTGTAATTATTATTGAAGTTGTGATTTAATCCCGTGGTAGTGGAAATGACCAAAGGTGGAAATGGAAAGGAATACACAAACCTACTATTGCCCAGTTTATACCCAGTTTACGTCACGATGTAACTAGTGAAGAGGAAAGACAAAGAGAAATACAGTGACTGAGCAAAGTTGCAAATAAAGAAATAAACTTAACTGGATAAAGTGGTAAGTGATGTGGAATGGTTAGGCTAGCGTAGCCCGTAAAGGGTATCTGTTGCATGCAGTTACTTGAGGAATAGCCGCACAGACTCCATGAACGTCTTCAGAATAGTACACAATTATATTTAAAGTACATACACTCTAACTACAAGGACAAACACAGTACACAAACTAGGGTCTCCGTCTCTAGTTAATTGGCGTAAGCTAAGGGAGAAGTCCGGTGATGGGCAGTGTTGTCTGTAACTAGAGAACACTGCTTGGAAGCCGGCAGCACACTGTGAAGGCTCTGGGGGGGCACAATGGATCCTTCAGGTTGCAGGTGCAATAATCCCCTACAACAATCTACAGGGAAGAGAATAAGCTAAGCGCACTGGACTTCCACGCTGAAGACTCGGGTTCCAGTCCAGCTGTGCTACCCTTAGATTTTTTCTTCCTAGGAGCCTCTACAGCCCAGTGTCCGGTGATGGACAGTGTTTTCTGTAACGAGAGAACACTGTCCGGAGGCTGTCAGTGCACTGAGAAGGCTCCGGGCACCAATGACCATAGATGTTGATGCGCCTTAAATTAAAAAAAAAATCTACAATCTAGATAGCGTAGTCTTAAGACTGATATGACCTGCTAAGAGGCTTTTGCTTGTTCCATCCAGTCAATTAGCTAATGTGACTTAGCTTTATGAGAACATTCTGGCCTGTGAAAGTTGTTTTTTTTTTTTTTTTTTTGCAAAGAGCTGAGTGAAGACAGTTGATTGTTTGTCAAAAAACCAGTTACTTGAAATAACTCTTCGAGACTTATATTGTAAAACCCTTCGACAATAGTTAGCAAGCATTTTAATGCTTGCCAGTTTACTTGTCTCTTTAATTGCTTGTTTAACTTTTTCGAAGACAGAAATTAAACTGATTCAAGCTCTTTTGACGATTTTTACTAGATTTCGATTGGAACCAGACATACCTAGACTGGGGGCGGGTTTATTAGTGTGGTTTTGAACATGGTCTTCTGAACTGAGAAAGATCTCCAGTTTTCGTATCCCGTTTATAACTGCTAAATTTATAATAGTTTGAAAAATTTCAGAAAAGAAAAAATTTGGCCTCATCTCTAAGGGGAGAAAGAATGAAAACATCGTTGCAGTTTTCAAAAAAAAGTATCCCACGGATTATTGTGAAGAATTATTTAAACAGTGGACTAACTGTTATTTCTTTTCTTTTTTTGGTTACGCAGAACTTATATATCTTTAAATTCTGAAGAAAAAAAAAATAAATAAAAGAAAAATACACAACTTTCTTTAACGCTTGCAGATTTACAAAAGGATCAGAATTATTGTTATAATTAAAGATTTAGTTTCATTAACTTCCACCTAGCGTTGGAACTATTATTATATACACACATATACAATATAGTCCCGACGTGACCTTATAAAACAAAAACCTAAGCCTCAGTTCCTCCAGAATCCACTAAATTATTATTATTATTTTCATTTTAAAAAATATTGCAGTTAAACTGAAAAATAAGTTATATAAATGTCACATGGAGTAGTGCAGATCTTCTCTGCCGCGCTCCCTCACGCTTTCAGTATTGACAAAGTATGTTTTGTATTTAGTTTCAATTAATATAATATTTTGAACTGTACATGTTAACAGTAAATCTGGAACAAGTAATAATAGAGCTATATAGCTGTGTGACATATTATTTGCAACAAAAAAAAATGAAACGAAATCCATCTTAAGAGAGAGACGAATGTTTCTTTATAAGAATGGCAGCTAAAAAAAAAAAAAAATTATAAAATATAGGATTTCTTAGGATTCCCCACAGTATGTGACACCTATCATAATACTCTTCTGTTGGCGACGACTGCTCGTTTTACCCCCTGGGGAGTTTCTAGTATGTCTATACGAAATCACCTATAAGAATTGATCTTACCTCACATGTTAGTGAGAACAGCACGTTACTGAACTTTATATTGGATAAATATATATATATATAAGCGCAGACAAGTACTACCATTAGTAAAGTCAAACTTTGCAGCCTAATTTCATTGGACATTCTCTCTTTTCCACCTTCCACCCCCACAAACAGTCCAACAATCTTCATTTTTCTATTTTTTTTTTTTTTTTTTTCCTTCAAAGTATTCAACTAGAAATACTGACATTTGGAGGGCCCTCTAAACTATTTATAACTAAAGTCTTTTCTGTTTCCTTTAACACTTTACTTTCTCTAGTCCTTTCTCGGTTAGTTAACTTCAAGCAGTCGGTTATTTATTTTGTCTATTTTTGTTGTTGATTCAACTTGTCAGATCTTGTTCAGTTGAGTTATGGGATTTTTATCTTGTCGCTGTCAACATAGTTATCCAAAATATTGTACATGTTTTTTTTACTTATTGGGCTATATGCCAGTGATGTGAGGTGGTCATTTTATTGTTCTATTAGATTATTACTAAAGTAATTGATAATTAATAGCTTTTTTTATTTTATTCTACCCTTGAAAGTCAATTTCAAATTGATTTTTCATTACAAGTATATTCATTTGTGCTTCTCAACAACTTAATTATATTAATATATTTTTGCAACGTACCATAAATGGCAAATAAAATGTTATATTGGTGTGATGTGTTGTTGTAGTATAGTGGTACCTTGTGGCGAGAGCGGTTTTGTAAAGGGCTTGTGTTTGTAAGTTTTAAGAGAGAGAAGTAATAAGAATAATTAAGAAAACACTGATATATTAAATTAAATATATTCTTTAAAGATATTTAAATGTTGTTCAATAACACAGCAATATGCTTATAAGTATACTGAAATTAGTTGGAATAAACTCTTATGTTTTAACTTATATCTGGCACTGATTCCTGAAGTGTTCTGCTCCGGTTTCTGTTTCAGACTGTCTTGAAGGAATGCCTTCTAATTGTTCGTTCAAATCTTCCCCTGTGAGAAGAAGGGGTAGACAATGCTAACCATGTTCATGAACTCTAAAAGACAGTGGTGTTCTTCTACCTGAATAGTCCCTTTGCAAGGGAATGTTATATTTTTCTTGATATTTTTGATTATTTCAAATTAAATATATTTCTATATTTTTCTGGCATCCATCACACAAAGTTCACAACTTTCGCAGTCGTAGAATCCAATTCATTAAGAATTACTGACGCAAAATTTAGAGTAAAATAATTCTTAATTTTTCTGAAGGGTATTACTTCCAGTTATCAAACAGATATCCTCTAATACTAAATTAAGTTCTCTAATACTAAGCTGGATAGATAATTTACATCCCGCTGAGCGGTTACTATTCAAATTGCAAAATCTAAAGCCTTTCTTACAAGACCGCCACATTGGTATCTAAAATCTTTATTTTTTGCTCATAAGTCTCCGAGTTATTTATGAGTTATGGTGCCACCAATTGGAAACTGTTTTTCTTTTAATTTTGGCAGCTATGTATATATTTGATAAAAATTCACTGCGCCAAAATTTGGGTATTTCTTTGAATGACCTTAATAAGTTTCTTTTTGTTTACGATAAAGAAGCTTTTCTCTTCTGTCAATTAGATTTTTAATTTCAACGGATAACCGTTGTCAGGTTTTATTTTCATTGAATAAAACAATCCTCAATAAGGATTTAAATAATCCTTAGTAACAAAAAAGAAACAAATATTTCAGTAAATTTGCAAATGTTTATACAAAGGAAAAACAAATTAATTAATTAATTAACTAAAGAAGAAATATTTAATTTGAATTAAAAAAAAAAAAATCGATTACCTAGTGACTGATTAGGTAATAAAAAAAAAAAAATTCTGAATTGCCCATGAGGGCGTGTGACTGTCAAAACAGTTCTAAGTATGGTAGACCAAACAGCTTTAATGTAAACTGACAACTCGCAAACGTAATCTTAAAATCAAGTTTGTTTGAGAATAAAGCTTGAACGATTCTGTAATTTAACCCACGCACAACTTTTTTTGGTGACTGCACTATATGTCATAGTACATTAACCATTTGATTGAACAAAAGATAACTTTTGCCTCTCATATTTTTTAGATATTTCATATAATTCTTATTTCTCTCTTTTTTATTTATGGTATTTTCTTTTCCAGCTCATCCGTACTTTTCTATTTTATTGTTTGTGAACTTTACGTTTCGTTTTTCCTTAAAAGTTTTAGTTTAGAACTACAATACCTTGACTTCCGGTACAATCAATCCACATATTCGACTCGGTGTTATATTTTAATTACAAAAGAATCTGGAAAGTAGCCCTGCCAAAATATAGTTGTAAACCCATTTCTAAAAGCGGCATTAGATGGTATTAGTCACGACCGGCGATCCGCCGCCTTGTTACGTTTTGTCCCAACACCCAGGTTTACAAACAAAAGAAACCAGATTTCCAGCATTCGCTCCGTCAGGAGGTTTGGTTATCCTTGATCGACTCTCAACAGGAAGTGAAGCCTTTTGACTAAGTGAGAAGATGACGACTCTGAAATATAAAAATTTTAATATCTCATTAACTTATCTGATTATGGTTACAGACATTACCTGAGATCAAGGACTAAGGTTCGCCTTAGCTGCTTACTGAGATGTTAGATGTAACTCACCAGTAAACCTTCTCATGAATGGAAAAATCTCGGTGCCTTGTATATTATAGGACAGCTGCTCAGAAGGTTAGAAAATATCTCGCTATATTCTGTTGTTTCAGTAATAAGAGCACGAGATTGCCTCTCAACCTAAGCCACTTTTGCAGCACGCACTTCTGGGGGGGAGGATAAAGAGCCTACAGGCCGTACAACACCCTTTCAGAGTCATCTCGTCTATAGCATCTCCACCAGGTTAAAAACCCCAAGGAATATTAGTATCCTGGAAGGCTCCAGGAATGATGTATACTCCTCCTCTTCCTAATAACAACCCTGGCTCCTAAACCTTCTCTAAATGGTAGCATCGCAGTCCGTTAGTAGGTATATTGGAGTTTCCTTCGTTTCCCTACAAAACCTCCTTACTTCTTTTTCCGTCTTGAGTTCTTCCAAGAGAGACTGACCTACGCAACCCTACAAATGGGCTTAGATATCAGATGTGGAGGTACGGTTGTTGGTAATGAAGGTAGAATTGTAACGTTGGCTCTTGTGAATCGCCTGAATTGTAACATAGCTAGTCAGAAAGCATTCTTACTTTTCTAACAGTAGATTGATTTGTGAAGCTTGGTTAGCTGGTAAAGCTTTCAATAGTTGATCTTGAGACTTGTTAATTCGATCAAATTTGATCTGGCCTCAGTGTTGTTAAGTCCTCAGTTGGTCGGCTTTCTATTAAGTTTCTCCTAACTCTTTTTGAGGACAAGGAAGCAATTAGTTTCCCACTAACTATGATGAGAAATTAAACTGTACCACATAATTAATCCAACGCAGCATAATATTAATGTTACAGTACTGTAACATAAAAAATATTATACCGCGTTTATTTATAGATTATAGTAACGGAACAGAAAAGTATATTTATTTAAAACTTCAGTCAGTTACTTCATAGCTCTTCTAGTTTCATTGCTTATCTTACACTGGTATAGCTGGTCGCGTGATGATCAAGATGTAGCAGCCAGCGGTTGTGCGTGTGAACATGTCACTGATGCGAACTTGACACTACCATTCTTCGCGACTCTAGTGGGGTCTTTCTCTCTCTCTAATATTCTTCATTTGTCTTCCTATCGTTATCATCCTTCCATTTTTTTTTTTTTTTTTAATGATAAACGTTCGAAAGTTCTTACTTACCTTTGTAAATATAATTATTAAGTTGACTTTGCTAGACACTTATTCGGCCACGTGCCTCTTTAAACTGTTCCCCCGATAGTATTTAGAACATTAATATCATGTATATAAGTAATGGGTGGATTTTATACTTGGGGTGCGCTACTATCGCATTATGAAGATTATCTAAACAAATTTAAAAAACAAGAATGAAACATATGATAAAAACAGCAATAAATTAATAAGGGGAAAGTGTAAGACTGAGTTCCGTTTTCAATTAAAGTTCAGACATGAAATATGAGCATGAGAATCGTAAAAAGAATTTATTATCATTCCAATAGTCAAAAGAATAATTAATGCCGCCTTATAATAAGCTGTCCGACAAAATTGCCGCATTACTTCTGTAATAGTAGCATATTTTGATAGCAAAATAGTGAAATTGGTGTAAATTAGAGTAAGAAGGGATTACTTTTTAAAGATATCTGGCGAATCGTATCCTTCAGAGTTGATTTGGACAGTGATAAGCTTCTCAGATGATCGACTTGATAATTTCTTATACCGCTAAAAACAGTTCTTAAATGAGAGATGGACAGTTAAAGTTGGAACCGATTTGTCAACAACTGTAATGAACGTGGCAGAGAGTGTAATGCGCAGTTAAGTGCCTTTGAAGGTAAAGTTTTGGCTTCTGGATGCGATTGCTGATAGAACCATTCAAGTCCCAAATTTTAAGTGGCGAATTGGCTGTATACTTCTTTTTAAAAGGTAAATCATTAAAAACAATTTCTTTATGCTTAAAACTTGATTGTAGAGTAAATATTGAATATGTGATGAGGTCCGCAATGCTGGATAACATCTAGTGTTTTATCCGTCGTAGCATGCATATTCCTTTCATTCCTGCCCGGTTTCGGATTTTCATCTATTATCAGAGCAAATTTATTAACTCGGTAGAGAGTTCACATCAACACAATGTTTCTGTTACACTCGTTGCTTGTTGGTGGGTAGATTGAAGTAAACTCTCTACCGAGTTAATAAATTTGCAATGACGATGGAAGAAAATCCGAAATCGGTCAGGAAAAAAGGAAAGAAGGAAGGTTATCGTAAATACGTATGAAGGTTATCGAGTTCATGGTCGAGTTTGAATAGAACCTGACGACATTTTCTTCGATTGCTTGCCACTAAGAATGAATTTAATGAATAGGAAATGAATTTAAATGTTGGAAATAACAAATAATGATTAAACTTGTGAGAAGTAAGTTGGACAAAGTTATTTTATTTGTCTACTACGTGTCTTTTTACTCATCAACATATTCACACAACACTCCTTGGAACTCAACACGGTTCGAAAAGACACCAATTGGAGCGAAAACATCTTAAGTGAACTTTGAAAGCTGAATGACTATCTTATTTGTTAAACAACCCCCATGAAGTTTCTGCTGGCCATATTAGGGACCACTCATCAAATAATTAAAATTGCAGAAAATCACAACATCTTCTTAATTTATTAAAGAATTCCATAAAAGCCAATGCCATTTACGATAATTTTTGCTCTCAAAATACAATCTCCATAAATAAATTTTTTTTAAATAATGATTCCTAAGTAATGTTAGACAATTAATGACACACTGATTTAACTATCATGCCTAGTCATATTCTATTTGATTAACTTCTTTCTGTTAATGTTCAATTTTATTTCTAGTAATTATGTTAATAATATTGTCTGTTCTAAAGTTATAAATTATTGTCATTCATGTTATTTATATTAGGTGTTTATATATTGCATAGTTTTTATTCATTATTTATCCTAAATACAATTGTAAATAATAATGAATATAATACCATAATTGGTTTGTTACTACATAACAGCTGTTATTTTATGTGAGAAATGTTTTAATATTTTAAAGTCTATTCACATATGACTATGGCAGCCAGTTAGAATAGAAAATAATTAACATTTAAATATATGATATATAATAAATATATACGTACATAAATGTGCAATATACTTATCTAGGCCACAATGTTATATTATACTTGGCGCCTAATCATATATGTTTATATGTTAAGTGTTGATTGTAAAAATTTGTGACTGTTGTATATTGCCTTAAGTTCAGCTTAACTGCAAGTTTATAATAATAACTTCATTCCAAGTACCAGAAGTAAAACTGAATTGCATTTTTATTTAATATCTAACCCATTTAGAAAGTCTGAAAGTAGAACATGTGTTTTGCAAGTTGGAACAGCTAGTCGAAGCATCTAACTTCTTAATAAAAGGCCCAAGATTGTCTTCCTTATTATCGTTTCCGGACTGGTAATTAGGTTTTCTTTATTAGCCGAGAACCTCGAAGGCTAGAAATATCTCTCTTCATTCTGTTAATTAAGTCACAAGAGCGCGAGATTGCCTCTTAACCAAAGCCACTTTTGCAGCACGCACTATGGGCGGGGGGAGAAAAAAAGGACAGTTACTCAGCGACCTAAACGGTCTATTGTGCATGCCTCTGGCGTGCCTTAAGTAGGCCTACATCCCTAAGACACCCTTTTGGATGTGCTAGGCGAATCATCTCGCCTATACCATCTCCACCAAGTTAAGATCCCCAAGGAATATTAGTATCGTGGATGGCTCCAGAAAGAAGACTCCTCCTCTTCCTGGTACCAACGAAGATTTTTGTTGATAGCTCGTTTCTGACTATTCAAAATAGAGAAATCATTAGAAGGATGTAGAAGGATTCTTTTTATTGCTGTGGTGGTTGGTTACCCAGAGCTGGAAAGCATCAGAGACATTTTCCGTGGTAGCCTGCTTCATTTTGTGGTCATCGACCGGTTTCGGGCGTTCGACCATCTTCAGGATGCGTTTGTCAGACAGTGTGATAACTCTGGAGTGTATAAACTGAATTTGCTCTGTGCAAGTCTGTGTTATCACACTGTCTAACAAACGCATCCTGAAGATGGGCAAACGCCCGAAACCGGTCGATGACCACAAAATGAAGCAGGCTACCATGGAAAATGTGTCTGATTCTTTTTATTCCTTCTTCTTTTAGTGGCCATATACACCTATCAGGTCTAACTCTTATCAGATCTTACTAAGAAGATGGGAAAGAAATTATTAGTGATATCAGACGATTAAATTTTGGGGCCATCAGAAAACAATAGGTACAATCCAACATACATCAGAACATTCGATATTACTGAACCCATTTTTGGATATCTTAAAGAGAACCAAGTTTAAATGCCAGGCTTAGTTGAATATAAACTATAAACTATTTGTAACTTAATTAACTCAGTTTTAAAAACCTTATGTACTCATAGAAAGAAATGAAATAAGTAGCCTAGAAAATTCAGGACTTAGAGAAGGCAATAATGAAAGAGAATTGGTGCAAGAAAGAGGTAGGAGTTTGGATTTGCTGAAACTAATGCCCAAATACGAAACTGTCATTTTGTCTGAAGCCTCTTTCATTCAAGACTCTATTCTGTTGTTCTTAAAACGTTGCAATCTAAATAAATGACTGGAAATTTAAACTTTTCTGTATATCGCCAAGGAGTTAAGTTCAATCCGATTTTGCAAACGACAATCTAATAAAACTTTAGCGAACGTTGAAAGTTAAGTAATATAATAGGGGAGCGTGGGGCTTGTTACAAATTTCAGTTAATATTTTTTAATTGCTGTATGTTGCACTCAAAATTGCTGAAAATTGATTAATTTGTTGTCTCATTTATTTCTAATAATTATATATTTTTTTGTGATTTCTCAAAATGAAGTAATATATAAAAAATTCAAATACTATTAAAATGCGCATACTGTATGTAACAGCGTGCCCTTCGGTGGGGCTTGTTGTTACATGCGGAGGGTAAGTTGTTACAAAGTATAAATAAATGTTTGGGTGTTTATTTTAAGGAAATAAAACTGAAATATGTTCAATAAATAAATTATCAGATCTTTATTTTAATAATAATAGCAGCTAGATTATGATCTAAACATGGATTATTACAAACTTAAATGATTGAAGGTTCATTCTCTTTCTATTCACTGTCACTTGCCATCTCTAAGTCCTAGTTACAATTGCGGCAAATATATCTAGGGTCATTTTTAACACATTTTGAATCTTTTGCACTGTATGCATACAACCCAATTTTCTCCACCTTTTGACTGCGACCATGATTTTAGAGACTTCAGGCACAGCCACTTCTCATCTTTATGAGAACTTGGTGATGGCAAATTATGTTCTTGATTCTTGTTTGCAGCTTTGGAGACACAGATTTTCTTTTTATCAGAATTGCCAGCTTTCTTGTTTTTGGCTTCATTTCTATTAAGATCTGCCGTGATTTGATTTAAGATATGCAGTGGAGCAAGTTGTTATACTGTAACAACCTGCTCCAACCAAGTGTAACAACTAAGCCCACTGACGATATTTCACTAATTAATCCGTAAACACATAGGTTAAAGAATACTAGCGCAACCATATTGGATTGAAATTATTGTTAGGGAAGTATGAAAGCTTTAGTAGTTTTCATATCACAGCTTTCGGTTTCAGTAGTAAAATGTAGCTTTCACTATGATATTTCGAGGAAAGTCACACAATGCCGTCTAATTCAATAGAATCCTAGAGGGAACTGGTTACAACAAACAGCACTCGCATATCCCTCAACTTTGACCACTTAGGAAGTGTTTCTCTCAGTGATTTTTTTTTTTAAATTACATTGTAACAACAGGCCCTTGTAACAACAATCCCTACCCTTCCCTACTTTATTTTAAAGGGTGTTATAATTAATTACATTAACATTAGAATTTCTTAAATGATCTTGACTGAAGATTTACTATCGATTTTTATTTAGTATAATTTCGGGGATTTTCTACTTTTTTTTTTTTTTTTTTGTAAGGACGTCAACATTTAGGCTCCTAGGAAGAGAAAATTTTGGCATGGCTGGATTTGAACCCGGAACTTCCGCGTTGCTAGTCCAGTGCGCTACCACTGAGCTAATCAATTTTATTTAAGATATGCATTAGAGATATACACTGTAACAACCCTTAGTAGCTTTCTGTTTCAATGATAAAATGTAGCTTTCTCTATGACGTTTTGACGAAAGTCACATGCCGCCATATTCAATAGAATCTTAGCGGAAACTGGTTACAACAAACAGCACTCGGATATCTCTCAACTTTGACCACATAGGAAGTGTTTCTTTCAGTGATTTTTTAAAAATTACACTGTAACAACAAGCTCCACCCTCCCCTTCTTTTTTAGTAATTAAAAGATTTTTTTTTATTTTGTTTTTGTAAGGCACGTCAACATTTAGGCTCCTATGAAGAGAAAATCTAAGGGTAGCATGGCTGGATATGAACCAGGAACTTCCGCGTTGCTAGTCCAGTGCGCTACCACTGAGCTAATCAATTCCCTGAAAACCGTTTCGGCGGTACATATACTAAAATTGGAACGAACTTTTTAGTAAATTATTCTCTAAGAAACCAATGTTTAATAAAATTTCTTGTCATGAAAATCCCTGTTAAATGATAATTAATGTGAAATGTTAATTATTAAAACAAATTTATGAGTATCACTTACGTATTATCGTAGTATTTCTGCCATTTCACAGTTTAAACAAAAAAATTGAATCGTGTCGTATTTCCAGTATTTATAAAAATAAATGTTACGAACAATATTTAATTGTAAGATTCCAAGATTTTAAATAATAAAATTTATCATGTAGAATTTTTAAGTTTCTATCTTCCTTTGTTTAATTTTTTTTTTAAATTTATTGAAGTCTTAGAAATTTCTTATTTCCTCATATTTTTCATTTCATTCTTTCTAGAGTTTTGTTTTCTTTCAAAATCAGTTTTAATTATCAAAATTGCGTGTATTATTCCGGATTTATCGTTCGATCCTAATTTTGTTTCATTTGTATTTATTCTCATTCGAAAAGAAAAAAAAAAAATCTGGTGTGAAACACTCACACAACTTTCTCTTACACCAGATCTCAAAATTCTAATTGACAAATTTTACAGTTACTGTACCAAATTTTATTGAAATTCGTCGAAAATTGAAAAAAACTGTTCAGTAAAAATGCACTTCCGGTTTACTAATTTTCTTAAAACTCGGAATTTTGGCCATCTATTTATTTCTAATTAATTCTGTTTGGAAGATAGAATTGTATAATCAACTATGTTAGCAATTTAGAGGAAGCTGTAACTCCACCCCTCCCCTAAAAGTGCCCTTAAATGAATTTTTTCCCAGAGAAATGTTTTAAATAAAAGATGTAGATCTTTGCATGTTTAATTTATATACGAAGTTTCAAGTAAATCTTTGGAGCCATTTTTGAGAAAATTGCGTAAAAGAAAATAAATCATTTAGTAAATTGGTAACGTAAACGCACTTCCGGTTATCCGATTTTTTTCAAACTCGGAATTTCAACAACATATTTAATTTTAATTAACATTATTAAGAAGACAGAATTGTCTAATAAACTGAAATAGCACTTTAGATGTAAACCTAACCCCACCCCTCCCCCGGAAGTGCCCTTAAATGAATTTTCCCGGAGAAATATTTCCAATAAAAGTTGTAGCTCTTTGTATATGTAGTTGATATAAAAATGTTTAAAGAAAATCGTCGGAGCCATTTTTGAGAAAATTGCAAAAACGTAAAACAAAAAAAAATTTGTAAAGTGGTACTTCCGGTTGAGGAATTTTGACAGAAACCCCACTATCAGATTCCATAGTGATACCTAAACGGAATATCAAGTTTCAACCTTCTACGGTTTTTCATTTTTGAGCTATTCTGTTCAAATACATACACACTCACACAATGACCATTTGCTAGAAACCACTTTTTTTGGATTCAGGGGACCTCAAAACGGATATTTCCGGTGAAAACTTGGTATCAAAAATTTGACACGATTACAATACTTCCTCTTACTAGGAGTAAGAGAAAGTAAAAAAGAGATAAATATTGAATAACCAACACTGAATAAGTTTCAAGAGAGAGAAGAAAAAAAATGATATACTATATCTTAGTAGTGCTATTTATTATTATTATAGATTATTAACATTTTTTAAAATTCTATTGAGATTATCTATAATCTTGTAAAAAAAAAAAAAAATTTAGTTGTTTGGCAAAAATAAAAAATAAAAAAATGGATCAAATTAAGATTTTTATCGTTAATATTATACATAATAAATGATAATAGGAAAAAATGAGAACATTGCAAACATAATATGTTCAAGGTGTCGTAAGTCTTTCACAATGTTATGACTAAGTCAAGAAATCCGGGCCAGCCATGAGACACATACACACATACAAATATATACGCTTACAAAAATTGATTGAGATCCTATAACGTGATAATAAGGTAAGGTGTGTGGCCTACTTCCGAACAGTGAGAGTAGTATATATATATATATGTCTCTTCTTTACTGTCGGCCGAATGAAGGTAAAAGAGGCTCTTTCAAATGATTTTTCCCCAAGATTCCAACCCTTGATACATGAACAGTGTATCCATCTTTACAAAAGAAAAAAAAAATAGGATAGGTTCCTTAGAAGGTTTTCGGTCATTCTCTTTCTCTTGGTTTAGTTCAAAGGGAAAAATGAAGGCATCGCTATCATAGTGATAGTGAAATAAGACCCTTTTTAAGAAGAAGAAGATTACATGGGTAGAAAGAGAGTAGCATTTGGAAGTGAAGAAGTGGGGAAATTGGGAGAGAAGAGGGATTTTTTCTCCCTCTCTCTCTCTCTCTCTCTTTCTCGCAGCCTTGCTGATAAATCTGTCCTACACTGGGTAGTGTAGGTGTGTGTGTGTGTGTGTGTGCATTTGCGCGCGTATGTGAATGTATTTTTTTTTTTTGGAGACTCTGATAACTATCTTCAGATGGAAAGAAAAGAGTATGAACGGCTTCAAGGGGTATAAAAGTAGTAGTGTAAGAAAAGCAGTACTTCCTGGCTGGACAGGGCAAATCCATTACTTTCTTACTGGGGGGGGAAGACGGACCTCCTGACGGTAGTGGCAGCCGGCCGGATCAGCACTTCCTCTTAAGAGACTGATGTCTCTGGAATTACGGGAAAGACTTGGGGGATCGTATGGCGCCTTCCTTTTTAAATGTCTCCTCTCTTTCTTTCTAACAGTCCTGCTGTGTATATGGACCATCTTTGTGACACACACACACACTCCCAAAATACAGTCTCATATATATACGTATATATATATAAAGTTAAAGCCAGTGCTTGCACCAAATGAATGGCCATCCTTACCAATTCTACTTAGCACTACTGCCTTTCATTTACTATCCAGTTTTTTCTGACTATCTGGCTGAAGGACTTTTTAAGTAAAACAACCCCATTCAGTAATCCAGCTGTTATCTGATTAATTAGCAAGCATACTGCTTTGCCCTAGTTTATTTTATTTAATCTGTTTAACATTCAATTAATTTCCATGATTTATCATCTCTTATCAACAACCATTAAGAATATTAAGATTATTAGGTTTTACTTTCTCTCTTACTCCTAGTTAGAGGGGGTCTTGTAATTGTGTCAAGTTTTCGATATCGCATGTTTCCACCGGAAATATCCGTTTTAAGGTCCCATGAGTCTTAAAAACGAGGTCCTAAAGAGATTTCTAGAAAATGGTCTGTATGTGTCTGAACTTGTAACTTGATATTCCATTTAGGTATCACCATGAGATCCAACAGTAGGTCATCTGTCAAAATTCCTCAACCGGAAGTACCACGTTACTAATTTTTTTTTTTTACTTTCTCTTACTCCTAGTAAGAGGAAGTATTTAATCGTGCCAAATTTTCGATATCGAGTTTCACCGGAAATATCCGTTTTGAGGTCCCCTGAGTCCAAAAAAGTGGTTTTTAGCAAATGGTGTGTGTGTGTGTGTGTCCGTGTGTCCGTGTGTATGTATGTATGTGAACAGCATAGCTCAAAAACGAAAAATCGTAGAAAGTTGAAATTTGATATTCCATTTAGAAGTCACCAAGGGATCTGACTGTACGTTATCTGTAAAAATTCCTCAACCGGAAGTACCACTTTACTAGTTGAATTTTTTACTTTTTTGCGATTTTCTCAAAAATGGCTCCGACGATTTTCTTTAAACTTTAAACATCAACCACACATACAAAGAGCTACAACTTTTATTAGAAACATTTCTCCGGGAAAATGCATTGAAGGGCACTTTTGGGGGAGGGGTGGGGTTAGGTTTCCATCTAAAGTGCTATTTCAGTTTATTAGACAATTCTGCCATCTAAATAATGTTAATTAGAATTAAATATGTTGTTGAAATTCCGAGTTTGAAAAAAAAATCGGATAACCGGAAGTGCGTTTACTTTACCACTTTACTAAATGATTTATTCACTTTTTCGCAATTTTCTCAAAAATGGCTCTGACGATTTTTTTGAAACTACGTATATAAACTAAACATGCAAAGATCTACAACTTTTATCTAAAACATTTCTCTGGAAATTTCTTTTAAGAGCACTTTTAGGGGAGGGGTGGGGTTAGATTTTCATCAAAGTGCTATCCTAGTTGATTATACAATTCTATCATCCAAACATAATTAGTTAGAAATAAATAGATGGCTGAAATTCCGAGTTTCAAGAAAATTAGTAAACCGGAAGTGCGCTTTTACTGAACAGTTTTTTCAGTTTTCGACGAATTTCATTAAATTTGGTACACAAACTATAAAATTTGTCAATTATCATTTTGAGAACTGGAGTAAGAGAAAGTTGTGTGAGTGGTTTCACACCAGATTTTTTTTTTTTTTTTTTTTTTACTTTTTTGCGATTTTCTCAAAAATTATTCCCACACTTTTCTTGAAACATTTTACATCAACTACACATACAAACAGGTGTACAACTGTTATTTGAAATATTTCTACGGTAAAATTCATTTAAGGGTACTTGTGGTTGAGGGGAGGGGGGTTACGGTTTCCTCTAAAGTACTATTCCAGATTATTACACAACTCTATTTTCTAAATAATATTAATTAAAATTAAATATGTTGTTGTAATTACGAGTTTGAAAGAAATCTGCATGACCGGAAGTGCGTTTTTACTAGTCAGTATTTTTTTATTTTTGCGATTTTTCCCATAAAAGCACCGACGAATTTCATTAAATTTGAGACACTAACTATAAAATTTGTCAATCACCAATTATTTTGAAAACTGGAGTAAGAGAAAGTTGTGTGTGTTTATCACACCAGATTTTTTTTTTAATATTGTCATTCTATAAAATTAATAGCTTCTGTTCTTTTAAAGTGGCCAATTAACATTTTAATGAATGATGTAATTTAAAACTAATTACAATTTTTACTTGTTTAACACTAAAAATGTATCGATGCTTCAGTATATACCTGTTCCAATTATAACTGATCAAATGACAGGGTACAATGAATATATAGGTCATATTTTAACAAATTTAATATAGGTAAAGGTCAATTTAAAAATGGAAACAACGTACAGAAGAATTTGATATTGTAATTAAAAAATATTACACTTTCATTTTCTTTTTTTTAAACAGAAACAAAAAACAAATATTTAATTTGGTTTTTTATTTTAATTTTTTTTATATTTTATTTACAGGTAATTGAGAGATATTTCATTTTTATTCATTACATAGATATTTTATAGGAAATATGTAAAAAATAATAAACAAAAAAAATAAAGTAATGCCTTTTTTTTTGAAGACGGACTTCACGTCCACCAAATAAGGTGTCGTAGTTTGGGGACGGAAGCATATTCTTAACAATTAACATTTTTTAAACTAATATAAATCTAGCAATTGTACACGGGACTCAAACTGTGGACCTTCCAGTCCACGATCCATTCAAGCCCATGCTTACAATCCAAGTCCAAGCTTATAACTACGGTTCCGTCTGGTTATGATACGTGAAAATTACCACCTCCGTGTAACAAGGACGGAAACCAGAATGGATGGTAGCTTTGGGGAACTGGGGGTCTATTTTGAAACAAGAGATCCAATTGGCAGTATATCTTGGTGTGGACCACCGTTTTCAAGGCTGAAGTTATTTATAATCTAAAAATATTTTGGATGAGCGGGAATGTAACATTAATTTGAACGGTGTTTGTATCTGCTTGAATAGTCAAGCTGCATTGAAGCAGAGGGGAATCTTTGTTTCTGCATTTCCACGCTAGTAGTAAAATGTTCTTTCTTTTAAAGAAAGGCTTTCTTCCTTGAGGATACATGTGTACTCTGACTAAGTGTCTGGATTTGTAGATTGTTGTAGGGAATTATTGCACTGCGACCTGAAAGATCTATTGTGCCCCACCGGAGCCTTCTCCAATGCACTGCAGGTATAATGGGTTTGACGGAGGAGAGAAATGGTTTGGTTTGAATGAACAAACTAGACATGGCTGAACACTATATAATAGTGACACTGACTGCCTGGACTTTACACTAAAATGGTAGAGTATTGTAGAGTGGTAAAGGGTGAGGTAAATGACACGTTGTGACTGGCGAGCGAATTCTGTTTTATATCTATCTCCCGTCGCTGTATTTATACAGTTTCTCCCACACTAGTCCGATAGAGTGGTCCTGCCATTTTTGTATCTCTTTCTCTGCTATGAATCCACTTTTTGGATCCTCTTACACAGGCCTCCAAGCTACAGACAACACTGCCCATCACTGGACAGTGAGGTGTAGAGGCTCCTAGGAAAAAAATGTCAAAGGGCAGCATGCTGGATTCGAACCCGGAACCTCCGCGTTGCTAATCCATCGCGCTCCCACTGTGCTAATCCCTTCCTTTACCCTTGGCTTTGGCCAATTAACTAGGGACGGAGACCCTAGTTTGTGTACTGTGTTTGTCCTTGTCTGTAAAGCGTAGTTTAAATGTGGTGTACTGTTCTGCTGAAGTGCATGGAGTACTAAGTTGTGGTAATCCGTGGGGTCGCTACTCCGCAAGTAACTGCATGCAGCAGATACCTCTTGCGGGCAAATTGTCTGGATGCCCAAGTGTGATTCTATTTTTGGACTACGATTTCACAACGTCACCAAGAACGCCAGAGAAGAAGTAGCTTCCACTAGCCTCCCAGACACAAGTCTCCCCCTCACAGGTCTCCCCCACCATGGACTTTCCATCTTTAAATTTGATATTTGGTAACTATGAATACGGGGACCTATCACTTTTGTCTGGACATTTGTTTTGCAAGAAAGTTCATTTAAAGAAGTTCAATGGAAAAGGTGGGTTAGGCATTCCTCAAACAAGTCATTTTATTAAATTTAGATTTATAGGGTAAAGCTAGGAGAGATGACGGGGCTAGGAGAGAAGACGCAGGCTTTGCTTCTCTTGTTTGCCACCACGTGGCGTCATGGAAGTTAGTCCAGGAGTAGAGAGATCAGAAGCGAACGTATTGCAATATCAGAGACATTTTCCGTGGTAGCCTGCTTCGTTTTGTGGTCATCGACCGGTTTCGGGCGTTCGCCCATCTTCAGGATGCGTTTTTCAGACAGTGTGCCAACACAGACTCGTACAGAGACTTAGCTTCACACTGAACATTTATACGCATCGGCTATATCTGGTGAATACCTGAATTTTCATATTTAAATATTATTGCCAATTGAAACAACGTACAAAAGGATAATTAGAGAGTCTACTTTACCTGTACATGTGTTGCATAAAATAGTGTCAACAAGAATTAGAGATATTGATCGTCAGAATATTCATGCGGAAATGGATAAGGTTTCATTAATTTTTTTGAGGGAGAATAAATTATATTATAACACCGAACCATATCTGAATATATTGAGTATAAGAGAAATAAAGGCAATGGCGTGGTTCAGACTTGGTGTATGGCGGCAAAAAAGTGAGAGGAAGGGATGTAAAAATAATGTGTGCATGCTGTGCGGAGATGAGGAGAGTTACAAACATATCATGTGTGATTGTAGAGTTTATGAAGAGAAAAGAGTTTTATTGAACAATATAAATGTAATGTATTGGTGTGATGATGTGTATTTGCAGTAGCACGAGCGGTTTTGTATAATAAAGGGCTTGTAAGTATGTTTGAGGAAAAGATAGAAGTATTAAGAGTAATTAAGAAATCACCACTGTTAAGAATAAATATATTCTGTTAAAATAATAACTACAAGTTAATTGATATTATAAACTAATTTAATATATTGTGAAACTGGCACAGATATTTAGAGAGCGATTCCTGAAGTAGTGTTGCGATGTTTCCACCTTGATATTTAGAACAAGTCTGTCTTAAAAGAATCTCTTCTCTTTTGTCCGTTCAGTTCCTCCCCTGTTAGGAGAAGGGGGTAGTACAATTCCAGTAACTGGACTTCTTCTACCTGGCTTGCCCTTTTGCAAGGGTATGTCACATATTTTGATAATTTTGATTTATTTATAAATTAATATATTTTAATGTTTTGCATCCATCACATAAATAACCCGCTGAAACAAAATAATTATAATCAGTTGGAATTAAAAATGATGGCCAGGTTTCTAGTATTTTGTAGGCAAAATTATACAGATATGAATTATGTACCAAACAGGATAGGAGAATAAAAATAAATAAACAAATAAAATAAACTATTTTTATGTAATTACTAATTACATTGTTAAGAATTTTATAAGTAATGAAGATACATTATATGGTAAATTGTACATTATATTATGTGATATGGAGACATGGACACCCATGTTGTAGTTGGGCATTTGTCAATCAAAATTAAATATTAAGGTCGTATAGCTTTAAAGGCTCGACGGTTAAGTGTGTATAAATAAATAAATAAATAAAAATACCTGAATTTTTATAACGCTTAGTAATTTTTATTTATTTTTTTATATACTATATTAATTGCAATTGAAAGGAAAGATTTCCTGCTGTCGTTAAAGTTAGGCTTGTAGACATAGTGTTTACCAAGTTTCATGTCGATCAACTACATTACATTCACAGTAGAGAGGTCTCCTACCTATGGTGCGTCATTTATCCTACCAGGAGAGACGGCCAAATGTAGTGTATTTGCATCTTGTACCTGGAATAAATGAGAATGTCTTTATTTTGAAAAATAACATTTTTTTGTAGATAATAGTAGTTGACATATGATTTATAAGAATTACCACTTTAATATATCTGCTATATTTTGATATAGGGTATAACTTTGAAATGTGCGTCATCTCTCTTAGCTTTACCCTATATGAAATTGAAGACAAGAAAACAATTAGTAAAAGTTCCAAATTTGAAGAGTATTTATTATTTATAACTCTATAAACTGCACCAGGCTTTAAACTAAAAGTACGAATAATAACTTTTTGGAAAGTTGAACTGTTGGCATAAAATTTTAATGAGAATTTATTTCAAGAAATAAATATAGCTAATGTTAATTGGTAAATTATTTTTCTACAATTTATTTATTTATTTATTATTTCTTTTTTTTGTAAATAAATAATAATTTTGCAATCATAATATGAAGAAAAGTAAAAAAGATTTATTAAGTCTAGTGGCCTAGTTAATCAAAACAGCTACTTTAACTCTACTAGGATGTTTACTTGATCAAAAGAGTGTAATATATATATGTTTTTGTAACCGCACTGAGAGAGATACATAATAACCATTTATTATTTTATTATTGCATAATATATATACATATATATATACTCGCATATATTTTTTTATCTAAAATATTGCGTTACTTTTTTCTTCATCCCTCTTTTAGACTTCACCCCTCCACCTCACCTATTCACCTAATAAACTCATGGTATATGTTTTTAATTACAATTTTTTTTAATTTTTATTAATTTTAGTAACTTTCGTTCTTCTTTATTTGTTGTCGATAATTTTTTTTTTAATTTTTTGTGCAAAAATTTTTTATTTTTTACATTAATGTATTATCTACTTAGAGAGTAAATATTGCTGTCGAGATTTTTAATTGCATAATTTATCATATATATATATATATATATATATATTTTTAATGTAAAATATTAACGAGAGATAGTAATAGAAATTAGAAAATTATTAATAATAATGTGAAAAAAATAAAAAAATAATGATAATAAATACTAAAAGCAAGCTGTGATACTTATCATTATTAATTAGTTGTGTCTAATGAGTTTTATTTGAGGAAGGTGACAGTGAAAATTTAACAAATATGCTAACTTTAATGCAAACGGCTTGAATTCTTTTTTGAATGGAACTATGTAACAGAAAGAAATCAGGCATTTATGTCTCGACAATGAATTACATTTGGTAATTGAAGCAATAATGGCTGAGTTGAAAACACTCAATTTTTAAGTTTTCATCTCAAAAATTAATCCTAGAAGCGGCAATCTTTTGGATAATTATTGCTGTTAATACATTAATTTTTAACCTAGGATTATTGATATTAACCAAGATATGATCAAAAGAATGCATGCAGAAGCCGCTTGCTAAATGGTTTTAGATGTTTATTTAGCCATTTCTTTCTCACGAGACCATCTATCCCAAAGTTTATGGACCTAAACATAGGAAATTAAATTCTCTACAAATTTGGTATATTAATTTTTAAGTAGGTTTGATATTAACCAAAATATGAGCAAAACAATGCATGCAGAAGCCTATTCTTAGATGGTTTTTTAGCTATTTATTTCTGACGAGTCCACCTACAGTTGCGGACGCTTAAGGACTAAACAGACGTTACGGACTCTTAAGGAGACCCCTTGGGCCTAAATCTACCATGAAGGTACAGAACAAACTCACACTCTAGAAAACACTACTTAGACCGATATGGACATAAGGAGCAGAATTGTGGGGCTCCGCAAAACCTTCCAGTGTACAACCCATACAATCCTTCCAATCCAAAGTCCTCCGCCAAATCGAGAACACACCCTATTATGTCTCCAATCGCACCCTTCATCATGACCTTAATATTCTCCCTTCGTTAATGTTCTAATCCACTCCCGATGCCAAAATTTCCATAAAAGCTTAGAGCTTCACTCAAATCCTCTTGCCCAATCACTCTCTACACCTTTCCATCCTGACAATCCTCCACGTCATTTAAGACGTCGTTGGCCACGAGATCTTCTTGCTCCTTAACCCGTAAGTTTATCCTAGGGAGTTCCAGCGCTGGTTGGTTTCTCCATCACATCATCCTAGTTGTGACGCTGAGCTTAGCTCAGTGACACAATTGTTTATTATACTGTACACACACTTTTGCCATTGTACGAATAGTTGTACAGATGCAAAAAAAAAAACAACTAATACATTGATTAGTAATTCAATACTTCTACCATGAAAGCATCCTTGGAATTTGAATCTTTTATCGCTCAATTACCAGTGCAGTTGTCTTTTCCCAGATGTTAATGGGACATTGAGCGGAATAGGTATTAATCCGTGGAATCGTAGACACTTTCCGTGATAGCCTGCTTCTTTTTGTGGTCATCGAGAAAAGAACGTCATCACAAAATGAAGTAGGCTATCATGGGAAAATTATCTCTGTGATGCTTTCCAGCTCTGCGGAACCAATCACAACAATTAATCCTTGGGGTTCTGGTCTGAGCTAATCACTGGATGAGGGAGAAGTCGAAATCTAATTGTGTATTTCTTTTCATTTTTTTTTTAAGATCGTCTAAGCCAGTTGTCGTCAGCCTGGTCCCTACCGTCGACTTGTGGGCGACTCTAGCTTTATGGTGAGAAAATATATATTTCCGAATTTATTTCTGAATTTTATCTCTCCCCTTCACATATAGCTAATAATTCATAAGAACGCTTCTTTCTGTAAGTATATTGTTATACCAAGTATACTCAATGCACTAAATTCAGTTACTGCGCCATCGGTGGGCATTAAGGAAATTTCAAGATCAACAAGGATACAAAAATGGGCGATAGGTACTAAAAGGTGGACGACAACCATTGGTCTAAACTAAAGTGTGAAGACGAAACGTGCGGGTTTTGTTCTATAGGAAAAAGACAGCTAAGATATTGACCGAAGCAAAATACTTCACCAACAAAAGTGAATATACAAATTAAGCAAATAAGTACTCCGATATTATGGCCAGGACTCTTTGAGAACCATTACTAATTGACCCAAAGTCATATTTCGCAATATCATCTTTTGTTTAAAACTGATGGTGTAAATAAACTGACTTGGCCTTAACCAAATTAGGATTTACTGATTGAATGAAAGGACAATATCGAAAGTTGTTTAAATATCAGGTCTTTCTCTAAATTAGTTTAACCATATTTTAATATTTACGACAAGTATTCACTCAACAATGTTCCTCTCCATTTCACTAATCTCTCAAGCAGAATCATTTACTCTGAAGCCTTTTTTTATACACTGTGTTTAATGCTGGAATTTCAAAAATTACTTCAGCCACTTTTTTTTGTGAATTAAGAAATTCACAACCATACAGTTAGTATAACAAATGGATATTATGATAACGTGACATATACAGGGCGTGAAAAACTTGTTGGAAGATGTCTCCAAATGGAAGTACTCCCTATTACATTTTATTATATCAATCAAAAAGATGCTAACCTGAAGTTAGGTTGTCGTGGGCCAGCGGGCGTTCTAGTCATCTGGGAGGGTTGTGTGTAAAGGAAGAGAGTTCTATGGGATTAGATTGGTTGGATGTGGAATCATGAAATTTTTTGTAACGTGTTTTTTGTTTAGCTGAAGGACAAAAGGGATTTTGAGGTAAGTGTGAAGGATTAGATTGGAAACATAGAACGGGGGGCATTGATAATTTTTCTCGAGAGTTTTGGATTGGAAAGATTGAACACGATAAAAATTGGAATGCTTGGTTGAATCCCAAAACCTTGTTGCATCCGTATGTCCAAAGGGGCTTACTTATAATAGTGTTGTAGATAAGTCTTTTGTTTACAGGGGTAAGTTTAGAGAGTCAGTCAAATAGTATAAAGAAAAGCTTTTATCGTAGGTTTAGTACAAATCTTTTTAATCGTATGTGCGGATTCCGAGAGAGACCTTTTTTTCTAGATAAAGTACTAAATACCGGACGTCGTCAACTGTCAGTATTATGGTCCCATCGAGGATGACCGAGGGGGGGGGGGGAGTAGCGCGTCGGATTGGGAAGGATATGTATAGCCGTTTTTTAAATTTATAAAATATCTTCTTAATAAGTGACGTTTTTTTATTGAATGTCTATTTCAGCGGAATATAAATTTATTTGAAATATTATAAAAACAAAATGAAATAAAAAAACCAACTTGAAATTTGAGATATTTATCATATTGTAACCAATTTAAACATTATTTTATTTAGATGAACTTAATAACCTTTAGCTGAACAGTGGTTAGTATAAAGTAAACTATGTCAGATAGTAAAAAAAAGATTGTTTTGTAAATCGTAGTATCTTAGAATGAAAATGGCCCAGTGGCAGTGAGTTGATCCAAGGCAGAAAAATGGGATATTTATGTATGGTATGCTGGGAGAAAAAGAGTGAGCCATTCGCTACATTACCAAGATATTGCTCTAGACATAAGAGAAAAGAAGTTACGGGATACTTAAAGATAAGGACCACTGTTTGGACTTTCAAGTCCAGTAGATATACAACTAAAGAAATAGAAGGAGAGCGGAATTGAAGATAGAGTTGTATTGTCTGGCCATTATATACGGTAGCCTGTTACTATATTTATATGTGTGTGTGTGTCTCTTTCTGTGTACATCTATGTCTGTATCTATGTATGTTTTCCATGACGGTAGTTTCTATTAAAATAAAAAATGACCTACAGCTGTTTCAGTTGTTGAAACACCTGATCTTTTGTTTAGTTACAAGAAGAAAGAAGAATATTTAAATATAATAAAGCATTTTTCCGGCAATTTCCAAATTTGGCGCATCTCTGCTACCGAATTGGAAATTGAAGGTATTTCTGACAACAGAACATTTATTTCAAAGACATTTTCCGTAGTAGCCTACTTCATTTTGTGGTCATCGACCGGTTTCGGGCATTTGCCCATCTTCAGGATGCGTTTTTCCGACAGTGTGACAACACAGACTTGCACAGAGCAAATTGGTGTTTTTAACTGTATTTAAAACTAAACTCTTAAAGTAGGTCAAGGAGTGTGGTCACTGGGTGGGAAAACACGTGTTTGGGTTGTTAAAGGGCAAATTTTCTCTTACAATGGAAACAACACGTGGGGGTCTAATTTTTAAACTCTATAGTTGGAGGGAGATTTACTTTACAATTAACTAACCAAAATAAAATATAAAATATATAAAATAAATTAAAAATTAAATTAAATAACGATTTAAACTAACATAATTTAAAATGAAGATTAACATAATTAAAATTGGCGTATGTGAATGTTGTGTGAAAGGGTGAAATAAGAGTGGAATGCATAATTGTAAAAACTTAATTATAAGATTTTAAGATTATAAGATATTTTTTTTACATGCGTGCGTGGATGGCATATGTGAATGTTGTGTGAATGCACATTGTTGATATATTGAGTGGAATGCATAATAATCTAAAGAACTTAATTATAAAAAAACATATTTAGGTATACATGCGTGCGTGGATGCCGTATATGAATGTTGTGTAAAAAGTGACATATTGACTAGAATGCATAATTATAAAAAACTTAATTATAAAAATCGCTTAATTTTAAATTATGTTAGTTTAAATCGTTATTTAATTTAATTTTTAATTTATTTTATATATTTTATGTTTTATTTTGATTAGTTAATTATAAAGTAAATCTCCCTCCAACATTAGAGTTTAAAAATTAGACCCCCACGTGTTGTTTCTATTGTAAAGAAAATTTGCCCTTTAACAGCCCAAACACGTGTTTTCCCACCCAGCTGACCATAATCCTTGACCTACTTTAAGAGTTTAGTTTTTTAAATACAGTTAAAAACACCAGTTAGTGTGAAAAACTGAATTTGCTCTGTGCAAGTCTGTGTTGTCACACTGTCTGAAAAATGCATCCTGAAGATGGGCGAACGCCCGAAACCGGTCGATGACCACAAAATGAAGCAGGCTACCATGGAAAATGTCTCTGATGCTTGCCATCTTTGCGGAACCAACCACCACAGGAACATTTGGTAATGATGCTGGATCAGTTGTGGTACTGAAAACAGATGAAAACGAGGTGTAAAACAGGCCCACTCTTTTTGGCCTAAGTTCCCTTCTTTTTGGCCTTATGTTCCAACTAACCGAGCTGGAATGGAATAGAAAAAAAATCTTCCGCGGCCATTGTCAGGTTAAACATTTAGGTTTTCGGGTTGAGGCAGCATAAGTGGTTGTTACAAAGCGATGTTTGGACCATAATATAATATGCTTCTTCACCGACATGTCGACTGTAATACTGTAAAATTATCGGCGTACTGCTGAAACGGAAAACGAAGAGCGAATAACTATTGTTTCAGCTTTAGAGTTGACACTACCACGAAGAAGCCTTACTGTTTACAACAAACTATTGACCCAGTCTCAATCCACAGATCTAAATGTTTTATAAAATGTCAGATAGATTCTACACGCATTTCAGCGTGTATTGACAATATTGCTAGTTTGAGAGCAGTGAAAAGACATTGTGACAAAGCAGATCTGAAAACAAAATTGTTGAGAATTGTAGACTAAATTAATGAAATCAATACAATGATTTGCCTAAATTAACGAAATTATTTATTAAATTTCAATAAAATAAAATCTTTGATAGAAAAAAAAAATTATATTTGTTGGTTTTTTTTTTTGGTGTGGGTACCTTACAAGAATATTAAATGAGAATATACAAAAGTTTCATGAATTTTGATTCATGATTGTGCATGTCAATCCCAAAAGCAAGTTTAATATAAAAAAATCTGAACAATTTTTCTTCTATAATTGTTAAGTCCCAAGTATTCAAAACTTCCATTGATAAAGCTTTCAAGTGGAAAAACCATTTTTCAAATCTTAGTCTTATTTCCATACTAACACTGACAAAAGTATAATAGTTGCTATCACGTAGTAGAATCCATTATATTTAAATTTACGAATCTTAAGATCATCTCATTCAACAATAATCGATCTGAACGCCCACCATACATAAATTTCTCATTTTTCAAACCAGTGAGGGTTGAAACAGCAAGCAATGGGTGAGGGAGGGGACGTTGAATTCTTGAAGGAAACCATTTTCTCTTCTTATTGTAGCCGGAAAGGATTTACCTTATCTCTTTTCTCTTGACACCACTGGCATTCGAATTATTCAAAGTTAAGCTTCCAATGTAACTAGATGGGGATTGTTTACTACGGTGAAATACGCTTCTATTTTTTTTAACCTTCTCTTTTTATATAGAAAACAATGCAAACATATTGAAAACTTGAAGCGAGTAACATCGAAATTTCATCTTTTAAGAAAAGGAGATTTTAATATTTGATCTACTTTTCACAGAATGTTTTTACACTTGTATTATTACTTTCTGTTAAAGCTGGTGAGACGTAGTTATTGCGATACAAATTTGGCAAATTTTCGACATCGAGTTTCTAGTGAAAATACGCGCGATTCCCCTGAGTCCGAAAAAGTCAAGTGAGGTGTGTTTACAAAGAACAAATTTGGTATAGGAAAAAAAAGGTGGAGAATTGAATGAGAAAACAAACTAGGAAAGAAAGCGGAAGTGTTCTAGGAAATGATGACGTCCTTGTCTTTTTTTTTTTTTTTTTAATTGATAGAGTTAGAGTTGAGATGAATATGGATGAATTCAGGTAGAAGCCGTTTTAAGTGGTTAGAGAATATTTTTGGTTAGGACAGAGGGATTATGGAAATCAAAGGAGTGGTCGAGGATGGGTGCATGTTTTTGTAGGCAGTACTATCGATTTTTTTTTTGTAAGCTACGTCCAGTTTATGTTGTTCAAGTTTCTTTTATAAGTGCTGTTCTGATTCTCCAAATCTAACATACTGTGTGGTGTAGTGCAAAGTATACGGTAAACCAATTTCGTTTGGTTTATAGATGTCAATGGTGGGCTTTAAGTTTAGTGTAAAGTTTGTTAGGTTTGTTGGAGGCGTCGAAACCAGGCATGAGATTTGAAATTAAATACTTTAAAATATGAATAATGTTGTATGAAATGGAGTTTGCATAGGTGAAAGAACGGAATACCTAGATCGATCGGGCATAATAACTTTTTTTGGGGGTTTATTTAGAAATTTACAATCTCTATTACATATATACAATGAGTAAATAGGATGTTGAATAATGAAACTGTAGGTTGTGAGAAGGTAGGAGGAGAGAAACTAGCCAGCGGTAGCACTCTTTACGGGTTACCACTAGCACTGATCAGTTCCGAAGGAAATCTCGGGGCCACTGGCGATTCAAACGTCGATGTGGATTATTAGGAATGGTAGTGGAGGCTAGAGATTGTACAAAAGGATTAGAGCAAAAGGAGAGAGTAGTATGCAGTTTATGATATTTTGTTTGGGCAAGTTGTTGTACGAAAGGGATGTTGAGGTCATTATGGAGCGTAAGGTTTGACACGTAGAAAGGAGCATCAACTATCTGTCGAAGTAGCTTAGATTGGAATGTCTGAATGGTACGTAGGTTTGTAGGTTTAGCTGAACCCCACAATTTAAGTCCGTAAGTCTAAATTGGTTTGATTATATATCAGTCTTTTGAGTTCTGTTGGTAATTTGGATCGTCTTCCCATAAATCTGTAAAGAAGTTTGGCCCTTTTAGTCAGTGCTTGTCTTTTAAGTCTTGTGTGCGGGTTTCCGCGTTCTTTTGTCAATGGGTCTGATATCAGATATGGTTTTTTAGACTATGGAATATTTTCAGTATGAGGTGATTGGGACACTATTTTGCAGAAGAATGTTATGCGCTATTAACTAACCATCGTAGTTGATGTGCAAAAAGAAAATTTATGTAATTTATGATTGCAGTCTGTTTGTATGTAGAAAGTAGGTTCTCAAGGTAAAGTCACCAGATTTGCAGCGTATTTTGATGGAGAGTGGTATGAGATGCTATCTGCAACCACTTCTGAGAACGAATTCAAGATCTATGTCAATTAGCATATCAATAAAGATATACATGATCTAGAGAGATCATGATTTGATGTGGAAGAATAGAAAGATTGTTTTTATTTTGTCAGTAATTGGAAGAAGGGTTTTTTTTTTACATTCGAAAGGGTTGTTGGAACACGGACAACAGGAACTCATTGAGGTTGTAGGAAGATTAGTTGTTTTTTGAAATTATACATCTAAGCGGGAAACCGGACTAGTTATGGTTAGTATGTTAGTATAGTTAGTATGTCTATTTGTCGATTTTTTAGTTGTTTAATATGAAGATGAAATTGGTCTATACTACTTTGTAAAAACGATGAAAAATTTTTAAATATTGAAAAGTTATGTTTGTTTATTACAATAGATTTATATAATAAATTGTTTAATCACTTATTTTACGTATATCACTTATTAGCATATTCTGATAGAAGGAAATTATATGCAATGTTTTTATTTATGAAATTTGTCTTGAATCAAAGCAGATGACGAAAATCTAGTCTCCGCCATATTGTTTTCGGCATTCCTTTCAATAATGCAAGAAACCTCAAATACTCTTATAAACTCTTCTATTTCCGTAGATCCATCAGACTTTTTGAGATTTCCTTACCTGATGAAATAGACATTTTTCAGCTTAACAGAAAGCAGTTTAAAAATAAATTAATTAAAGTATTCAGCAAGTTAGTCTTTATATATGTTCAATATGTCTTTTGATATATTATATTACTAATTCAGAGATATTTTAGTTTTTTCTGTATAGTTTATTTAGTTATTTCATATATGTATATTATAAATATTTTATCATATTCTTAAATTATTCTATTCTGTTATATTTCTATGTTATTTTATTATATTACAAAATATTTAAAATTTTTAATAAATAAATTTATTTTAGTTAACCCAATTATATATTAATATTTTATTATTTATCTAAATATTTCTTGTTATATTTTATTAAACTATTGTACATTTTTTATGTTTATTTTTAAGAAAAAAAAGGATGTATATCCCATGTATAATAAATAAATAACTTGCAAAGTTTTATTAATATGATTAAGTTGTTCTTTATCATAGCACTGAACACACATACCGACAAAATAATAAACTAAAGAAATAAAGAATGGACCAGGTAACACAAAGTCGTTCAAGGGAGCGTCTTTAGACAGAAAAAAAAGCAAAGTTTAAATATAAAGATATATTTAAACTAAAAAGAATATTTAAATAAATATAGAGGAAATAAATGTGTCCTGCGTATATTGTGTTGAATAGTAATGGGAGACTAAGTGCACTTTATATGAATCTATGGCGGAAAGTGTACTTCTTTATAATGCCGAAGTTTGGGCACCCCAGTATTCTGATATAGTTGAGCGTGCACAATTGCTCTTCTTTAAAACGTTACTAAAAATACCTATTCACACTCCGAGCGCATATGTCAGAATCGAAACTGCGAGAACTCACATAAAATTAAAGATTTTAAAACGTACCCTCGGTTGGTGGATTCAGTTGTTGTGTATGCCAGAAGATAGACTTCCCCGATTATGTTATGACCGTTTAGTTCATTTGCATAAAAACAGTATCAAGTGCCCATATAATTGGTTTAACCCACCTAAATAATTTTTTGAAAATTATTAGTTATAATCACCTGGCAGTTAATCCGAAGCTCTCCATGATAATATATTACAAAGATGACATTTTGGAAGCATTTAAAAACTACTTAATTTGTTTGGACATTGAGACAGTTTTAAATTCGTCTTTCAATTCTCACTACAGACTGATAAGTTCTCTAGGGTGTCAACCAAGCTATTTTAATTTTGACTGTAATATAGAAAAATTACGGGTAGTAGTTCAATTGCGGCTGATTTCCAAAAAGTTTCCTAGAATTTTGGTGCGCGAGGAGAGAGTTCAATTTTTTCCAGATAAATACTGTCCACTATGCACAAATAAAGAAATCGACGATGTTTATCATTTTTTATTTCAATGTCCTGCTCTCGTTTCATTTAGAAATAAATTTTTATTAAAATATATAAAACTAAACTGTGGCCCATTTGAATTGATTGAAAATCTTTTAAATTCATTAACAAAAGAGAAAGTGAACGACATATTTCTGTTTGTTATCAATAGTATAAAATTAAAAGCCAAATAGCAAGCCTAATTTTTTCAAAATAATCCCATTGTTTGCCAATCAATGCAAACAACCTACTTCGTATAATTTATGTTTCTATCACCATAATACCACACAGGTCAATGATTGCTTCTTGTACAAATTTCTACTTTTGAAATTTGGTTAAATCTTTTTTTATTGATTTCATTGCATATTTAACTTTATGAAGAATGATTATTTTATGTTTCATTAATATAATTATTATTGCAATTCATTGTTATTGGCATTATCTTTACTAAGTCGGTTTCTATTTAATTTTGCAGTTCATTTCTCATTTTTATATTATTTCATTCTCCCTTTTCTCTCTCTACTTCTAATTACCTATTATGATTTGTGAAAAAGTTTTATTTCATTTTATTGTATTTACTTAATATTATTGTCGCTATTTATTTTAAATTCCAAGCATAATGTATTACCTATTTTGTACCAACTCACTTTGTACCAAACACATGTTTGGAACGAATAAAAATTTATTATATTATATTTATATTTTTATATATTGTGTTGAATAGTATTAAATAAATAAAGTATATAGTATATTTGATTATTAAATTTCATTATTTGAAACAAAATAAAAATAAATTTGTCATTAAAACAAGAATAAAGATAATACAAAATATATTTATAAAAAATGTATGTGCTCTCCCATCACCCCTTAAATAAATAAATAGAAATCAATGTAAATATAAAAATTGAATTAAACGCATAATTGCATACATCGTTCAAATGAATATTCATGTTGTAAAAATAAATATTTTGTAATCAACAATTATAATTTGTTGTAATATTTTTTTTTTCATCTTGCAGTTTTTAATAAAACAAAATTTGTCGTTTGCATTATATATTATTTAGTCAGGTCAGAAAAATGATACCCTTTAAATTAAACTAGATTTAGCTATATAGATCAAATATGGTGGTCGTTTAATTCAGTCGCCATTTGCTAGGAAGCCAGCAAAATCGGCTCCAATTACGGATTTTACCAACCATATCATATAGTGGGCAGTGGATCATTCACCATGTATTAACCTTTTTATCTTTTTTTTTTTTTTCTCTTTCATTGTACCTTTTTTAAGGATATAGAATTGCAACGTCCTAACGCAGATAATATTTTTATTTAAGCTGACGTCGCTTACATCGACCCTCCTAAACATTATGAAGTGCCATCGAGCTTTAATCGTTTTAATCTTTGTGGGTGTTCCACATGAAGATGGTTCCTTTACATCTCTTTCATTGCAGAATATTCCCCCTCATTTAGAAATATTCCCTAATTTATTCTAACCCCGAACTTGTCGTTGGAAGTTTTCACATTGTATGAATCGTTAACAAGACAAGTTCAAGAAATGGCAAATGGGTAAGTCCAGCAAAAAGATCAACTTTACATTTCAGGGAAAGGAATACCTAAGTGGTTAGTGTACTGGACTACCCAGCTTGCTACCCTTAGATTTTTTCTTCTTAGGAGCCTCTACAGCTCACTGTCCGGTGATTGACAGTGTTTTCTGTAACGAGAGAACACTGTCCGGAGGCCGGCAATGCACTGAGAAGGTGTAAAAAAAAAAATCTTCTTCCGCGACCGTCCCTAACAAAACTATTCCGATGTAGACAATGTATGATACCTAGGATTCTTCTAAGATAAAACTTCTAACTTATTCCAGTCAAGACTTCACATCCTCAACCGATTACAAACTTTTCTTACTAGTCCAAATTTTATGCACGCAATTTTGCACTTCAAAATATTGTTACACGGCTACATTATATTCCAGAATATTCTCCAAGAAGGTTGCAACCGCCTTAGCAATTAGTGACAATTAAATTATGTGGTTGTGGTGGTTGGTTCCGCAGAGCTGGAAAGCATCAGAGACATTTTCCGTGGTAGCCTGCTTTATTTTGTGGTCATCGACCGGTTTCGGGGGTTCGCCCATCTTCAGGATGCGTTTTTCAGACAGTGTGACAACACAGACTTGCACAGAGCAGGTTGACCATGAAGCAGGCTACCACGGAAAATGTCTCTGAATTAAATTATGCTTGCCAGTACCAGGTTGGGATACTTATCGTCTGATCCTTAGATTCTATCGATCAAAACCTCTTACCATAAACAATTGAAATTAGTCTGCACTCACATTAGTTGATTATGATTCAAAACTTGCCAGGCCATGTACTTGGAAAGTGTCTGAATACGATATAATATAGATCAATAAGCAATTTGACATCGTAAATTATGCTCCAATCCATGTGGACAGCCACGACTAGTTCATTTCTTCAGAGGTATTTTCCATTTTAGCCACAACAATTCGAGAAATTACTCAGTGATAACACTAAATAGTAGTAATCCCTCTCTTCGTTGAGAGAAGATCACGAGGCTAGTGTCTCATAAGATGTTTAGGATGCTGTTGGGTAGATTTCGGGAAGAGGGTTTGAAGGATTTGATGTAAAGCTGATATAAAGGATTTGAGAGTGACTATAGCTTAAGATAGGTTTGGACGATTTGTGTAGTTAATTCTACTTTATGATCAGTATGTACACTTTGGTTATAAGGAATATTTGCAATGGTATAAAGCATTTTGGATCGTAGGAATTGCGTTTTATCGAATCCGATATTACAACTCCATAAGCCTGGACAGGCTTTAAAGTAGAATGTAAATTGGTCTTTTGTTGTCTACGGAGAGATTGGATCTGTTGTCTATTATCTTTTATAGAAATTAGTTTAGTGTTATTTTCTTATATGAGCATTTCAAGTAGGTCCACGTTCTAACCATAACGGAAGATAGATATGTTGACTATTGGTAGGAGAACTAATGCGATAAAGAGTAAGGTCATGTTTTGTTTTCAAAATGAACAATTTTGTGAACTACTTTCTTGTGCGAAAAGGCAGGTTTGAGTTTTCTCTTTCTAGGTTTTGTGATTTTCAGATTAACAGGACGACAGTATCATAAGAGGAAGACTATCAGGATACATAAAGATACATGCAGTGTAAACTACATAAAGAATGGACCTCTGGGCACGTAGATATCAAAATTTGTTAAAAATTATCCAGCCCTAGATTTTGATAAAAAGAAAACCACAATCTCACGGCCTACTTTATATTTCAAAAGTAATAGCCGAGTTTTTTTAATTTAATTAAAACTCAGATTAAAAACGACTTTTTTAATTTGAATTTTAGTGTAAGTGACCCAACAAAATGTGAAGTAGAGGCTCCATCAGTCTTTATCCGATTTATTTCTGATATGAAACAATAGCGGTAATGGCGGAAGGAACGTAATATAAACAACACCAAAATGAACACCTTGTCCACCCAAAAAAAAAAAAAGAAGAAAGCTACAATAATTAAATGTAACCAATAAGCGACGTCCATGGACTGCTGCTTTTGAATAACCGGTTTTTAATTTTCATTTCGCTTGAATTCAATATTAATGAAAACATTTCAAATTTAATAACTTACTGTATCTCACACAACATAGCGACATACTTATTAGAGACGTAACAATTTTCAGATTTCCAAACTTTTGACGTTTAAATAAATAATTCAGTTCTTACGTTTATTCTATTAATCAACAAACGCCAAAAAGGTTTATTCAATATTACCTTTCATATCTAAACGTGGATACATATTCTTGATTACTGGCCTGTTTAATGGAAAATGCCAGCCTTACTCAAAGGAGCAGAGGGAAGCAATTCTGGAACAATGAGCCCTATCTGGGTTACAGATGTGCAATGAGAGGGCGGAGAGTAGGCTAAAGTGGGACCCAATGCGATTTTGTGGTCCCGAGCCAGCTTTAGCTGCCACTAAGCAATTTTGTGACAGAGAAGTCAAACAATGTAGAAAAAGAGAATTGGAGACAGCACTGGACCGAGACACGGAGAGATGCAACCAGGCTAAATTATATAACACAATGAGACATGAAGTATTTTCTCTCGTTGCGTAGAAACCAAGAATTGTAATTTTAAAAAAATTTCAGAGATTAACATAAAAGTTGACTGTTTTTTAGTACAAATAACATAGTTCTTGTTTTTTTTTATTATATCATTTTATTATATTATCATGTAGATCGGAAGGAAAATGACGTTTGAATAAAGACACACATTATATAATTACATTACAATTCACAAATACATTTCTCAGTTTTATTTAATAAAGACAGAAAAACTGAAGGGTCAGAATTAAGATAGCTGCAAGACAACAGATAGCCATCTGTCGCATGCAGTTACTTGGGGATTAGCGACTCCATGGGTTACCACAGCTGAGTACTCCATGCAATTCGTCAGAACAGTTATACAATACACTTAAACTACCAGCACTCTACACTTTACAGACAAGGACAAACATAGAACGCAAACTAAGGACTCCGTTCCTAGTTAATTCGGTAAGCCAAGAGAGAAGGAAAGGATTAGCTCAATGGTAGCGCGCTGGACTAGCCTGCGGAGGTTAGCATCCAGCGTGCTGCCCTTAGGTTTTCTCTTCCTAGTGATAGGCAGTATTGTCTGTAGCTAGTATAACATGTACATCTTTGGGTGAATTAATAAATATAAATTGTATTATAATATATCCTTGATAAATATTTTATAATTGTAAAGTAGAGAATTTTTCCAAGTATATATTTATAAAGTTGGGTTTTTTGAAGGTTGAGAAGGCACAAAAGAAACAGTTAGTTGAGTCAGAGATACCCCTATCATTAATTTATTTAGAACAAAGGGAATTTCCCTCTTTTCACTTTCCCGGGATGGAGTAGAATATATAAGGTGGACCCTTTTAGGGAAGGGGTTCAGTTCAAAATTTATACCGTAAAAAGAGTGAAATCTATCATTAGAAAAAGCCATGTACAGTAGTGAGTGGTGGAAGTGCTCCAAGAAACCCAACCTTCTTCAACTTAGAATATATGTAAAATATGTAAGTTTATAAAAAGCTATTTCGCCCAAATGACAAGACACTTATGTTGTTGTATCTCAATATTGTATTTATTAATTTCTGACATCTACTGTTTATTTTAATTATATATTTTGAATATATATATTTAGTTGTTTTTTCATCCTCTCCAACTTCTGTATAAACACAGACCTCTCGAAATTCCTTTAGAGAAGATTTAAAATATGAATTATAATAATTAATTAACATATTTAATTTACCCCCCAATACAAATCATATTACACTAGAGAACACTGCTCGGCGGCCGGCAGTGCACTGACAAGGTTCCGAGAAGCACATAGATTTTTCAGGTCGCAGTGCAATAATCCTCTATAATAATCCAAAAAAGGATTAAGATAGAGACTGGGCAAAGATAACTTGATTAAGACCTCTTGATGACAGTGTATAAGCTGATTATAGACTCGTGAAGGTTGTAAGAAGAATTGTTATAGATTCTTGTTTTTCACTTGTTGAAGACTGGTTATAAAGACTGCCAAATCCACCCGTATTTAAACAAAAATCCAACATGTTATTGGGCGAAGTTTGAAAGCTTAAATCAGTAAATCTGCCAAACACTGGAGTCGTTTAGACAGTGCGTGTCAAGTACATTCATGTTATGAGTAGCGGTGTCCTGTGATATACAGGTAAGAAGCACTCTGATAGAGCTACAATGAAGATAATATTTTCATGGCACATGAGCAAAAGATGAAAAATTAAATTTAATAAACATAAATTCATTTCTTCTGACGAATTAGTCTCAATTGTTTGGTATAAACATATATGTTACACTCAAATAATAGTAATTATAAATATTAATTGACTTAGAAGATATCTCTTTTTCTCTTTCTCTCTCTCTCTACAAAAGATTTAGTAAAGAATTTTATTATAATTTATTTTCCCCAGAAAACAAGGTCAGCTACCTGAGTAATTAACCTGAATCGTTTAGAAACTATGACACGAAAGAGAGGAAAATTAGCACTAGAAACGGCGGAAATATAACAGATATGGAAGAACTCTCACATTCAACATTCAGGCATTTTTATAATAACTTAACGCTGATAAATGACCCTCAGCCGTATCTATCATTGCAGGATACACATTCAGAATGAAACGGGTTCATACTCTCAGGCTTCGCTTTGCAGGAAAATTTGTTGAGAAATTTTGCTGTTAATGGGAATAATCACATTATAACAAAAAAAAAAGCATGTTCATGTAACCTTAAAACTGCAGAGGATATTCTACATTTGTTTTTGCAATGTCCAAAAAAAATAAAAAAAATTATATATTCTAACAGAATATAAATAGGAAGAATAACATGGGGTTTGTTTTAACAAGTTGTACCTTATAACGTACAATCCGCTGGAACTGAAAGAGAGCAGGCTGTCAAAAGTTGAAAACAAATTGATTGGTGTATTTATAATTCAATAATTGCAGTTGAAATCATATTTTATTTTTAGTTTACTTTGTAGTCAACATTGGAGCGATTTCCCTGGATCATTAATCGATGACAGTAAACCTAATTTATTCTAATGTTTTTCAACCTTCTGGTTGGTTAAAAATAAATTATTAAATATTTCAAGTTTACCGTAATTATTTAAGAATAAAAATATTCACAGATTTAACAAATCCTTTTATGACAAAATATAAACATTAAAATTTACTGAACCACTGTAGTAACAAAAGGAAATATAAGACAGAAGATTCGCATAAGTAATATTTAGATGAAGACATTGAGGGTGGGAGAAGACGAGACGGTTGCCATTATGTTTCTCAAATAACCCCTTTGTCACTGTATTCCTTTGAGAAATGGCGCCATAATATAGCTGTAATTAGCTTTAATGCACACTCAAAAACTCACACTGAGCAATGCTTTATAATGTAATACATACATACATACGTATGCATTCACACAATAAAAGGAATTTATAATTAAGTATGAATATTATTTACCAAGTTAACAAAAAGATTTTCATTTCAGTATTATAATTTCGCATTTTCTCGTTAGGTTGGGTTATCTTTTAAAGAATTTTATGCATTTTCATTAATTTTCATTTTCATTAAAAAACCGTAGGAAATCGGCTGCATCAGTGGTTAAATGATAATACTTCAGATGGCTTAATTATGGTATGAAAAATTCCTTTAAATCAGAGGTAGATTGTAGATTGTTGTAGGGGATTATTGCACTGCGACCTGGAAGATCTATTGTGCCCCCTGCAGCTTTCTCCAATGCACAGCCGGCCTCCAAGCAGTGCTCTCTAGCTACAAACAACACTGCCCATCACCAGACAGTGAGCTGTAGGGGCTCCTAAGAAGAGAAAATCTAAGGGAAGCATGCTGGATTAGAACCCGGGACCACCGCGTTGCTAGTCCAGCGCGCTACCACTGAGCTAATCCCTTCCTTCTCGCTTGGCTTTCCCAAGCTTCCGTCCCTTTCTTAATTAGGGACGGACACCGTAGTTTCTGTACAGTGTTTGTCCTAGTCTGTAAAGTGTAGAATGTAATTAGATTAAGTGAATTGTGTACAGTTCTGACGAAGTGCGTGGAGTACTGAGCTCAGTAACTGCATGAAACAGACACCCCTTGCGGACGTCAGAGGTAACATATCAGCGACCTAAAAGGAGTTTTTCTGCAATGTTTTCCTGAAAAGGAAAAACTTGTGCTCCTACTTAGAATTGAAGAATTTTGAACACATACATATCATTTTGAAATAATTGGAAAATAATTACTGAATTTCAGACATTCCTGGATGTAACGGCAAAAGAGAGAACACATGCCCAATCGAGAGAAAACAGACTCTCTCTGGTACTCTCTGACTTAAGCAGGTTAGAATGGGAGAACCTGTATATAAGCCAGTGAGAATCTACCTAACATCACCTATCTAGATATATCTATCTATCAGATTCAACCATATTCATCGCATCATGTCATAACTCTACTCTCACTTTTTATTCTATAAAATCATTACAAGTCCAGTGCAGTTTGTGTAGACTTATAGTAATATTGTAACAGTGTCTTTATATCTCGTTGAATTAATCAAACCCAATTTCTCTCCTCATCAGCTCCATTATATGGAGATTAAAGTATTATATTCAAATTAAGAAAATGGTTTTCCCTCTTTCTATGATTTCTTATTCCAAGTTTCACCGGAAGTATTGCGATCGTGACAAATTTCCAAAATTGAGTTTTCATCAGAAATACATGTTTTGTGGTCCCCTGAGTTTGAAAGGATATGTTTAGCAATGTTGTGTATTTGTTGTATATGAATATGTGTGGTCTCAAAATTTCTTTTTCAATTTTTTTTTTTAAAGTTTAGTGTCAAGTCAAGTAGAGCTTTTAGAGAGTTCTGTGGAGTATTGTGGTATTAAATTTCAAATTTTCGGTTAATTCAACGTTGTTTGCGCTTTCTTCTGGGCTACAATGTAATCTCTTCTACCGGCACTTTGCAAAAAAGGAAGTTTTCTAAGAAATCACTCAGTTTTTTCTAAGTTTTTAAATATGTAAATCCGACTTAAGCCGGACCGGTTCATCAGTTTTGGTGTACATTTTATGTCGAAATTGTTTTATTAGAGAAATGTTGAAATACCGAACGCTGTGTTCTAAACTTAGATATTACCTTCTAACGTATCGTTTGCTATTGAATATTCACAATGTCTTCCATTTACTAAAACCGTATGGGATAGGACTCAATATCATCACTTGCCAGTGACATTTCCTGTCATTGCTGGTAAACTAACGTAACACGGGACATTATGCTCGTACTTATAACTGTCCGTCTAGTTTCACTCTGTCATATTCCTATTCAATTATTATTTACTTTATATGTGTTTTATTACTTTTGATTACTGTTAGAATTATAGCGATCGTGTTAAAATTATGATGTCACATTTCCCTGGAAATACACTTTTTGCGACTTCCTAAGTCTCTGGAAAAGTGTTTATTTTTAGAAAATGATCTGTTTGTGTGTGTTTATATGTAAGTATTATGTGAACTAGCCCATAAACAGAAAAACCGCAGAAAGTTCAAAGTTGACATTCCGTGGGTACCAGACATTCCCTGGAATTCGCCATCAAAAGTCCTTAAGGCGCATTCTCACGAGTCAAGTTTAGTTGTCCGATTTTAGTTGATCAGCAAAAGTTGAATACGACTTGAATCAGTTTTGGTTCATACGTTTCAAATTGAAATCGATCAAACCGTTTCAATAACGACACGCAGCACTCTTATGAGTTGAAAGCAAACTGAGAGGCCAATTGGGCGATCCGCAGGTTCACCCTTGTCAATACTTGAAAGATGACGGGTTCAACTGAAAGATGCGTCATACTTGAATGATAAAGCAATGATGCGGTCAAACTTTTCTTGATCCACTAAAAAGTTGATCAACTTTATTGAAACAAAAGGTTCTCACTGGGTTTTTTTATTCAACTTCTGTTGATCAACTAAAATCGGTCAACTAAACTTGACTCGTGAAAACGCGCCATTAACCGTTTTTTTTTTTTTTTGCAAATTGTTGCAAATACTCATTTAGTGATTTTAGAAGTACCAAAACCTGCGATATCTGAATTCTTTGAATTATATACACCCATCATAAACAATTACAAGCTCGAAACTTGGACAGAAATGCCAGTGAAAAAAATCTGGTGTGAAACACTCACACAACTTTCTCTTACTCCAGTACTCAAAATTATAATTGACAAATTTTATAGTAAGTGTACCAAATTTAATGAAATTCGTCGAAAAGTGAAAACACTGTCCAGTAAAACTGTCCGGTTTACTAATTTCCTTGAAACTCGGAATTTGGGTCATATATTAATTTCTAGTTATTTAAATTTGGATGACAGAATTGTATAATCAACTGTGATAGCATTTTAAAGAAAAACATAACCCCCCTCCCCCAAAAGTCCCCTTAAATGAATTTATCAAGGGAAAAGTTTCAAATAAAAGTTGTAGCTCTTTATATGTATAGTTAACAACGCTGGTTTAAAGAAAATCGTTGGAGCCATTTTCGAGAAAATACCAGAAAACTGAAAATTATATTTCAGTAAAAACGCACTTCCGGTTATCTTATTTTTTTTCAAACTCGGAATTTCAACAACATATTTAATTCTAATTAACATTATTTAGATGACAGAATTGTCTAATATACTGAAACAGCAGTTAAGATGAAAACCTAACCCCACCCCCCCCAGAAGTGCCCTTAAATGAATTTTCCTGGAGAAATGTTTCAAATAAAAGTTGTAGCTCTTTGTATGTGTAGTTGATATACCAAGTTTAAAGAAAATCTTCGGAGCCATTTTTGAGAAAATTGCAAAAACGTAAAAAAAAAAACTAGTAAAGTGGTACTTCCGGTTGAGGAATATTGACACATAACGCACCGTCAGATCCCATGGTGATACCTAAACGTAATATCAAGTTTGAACTTTCTACGATTTTTCGTTTTTGAGCTATGCTGTTCACATACATACACACACACACACACACAGACACACACACACACAACACACAGACCATTTCGCTAAAAACCACTTTTTTGGACTCAGGGGACCTCAAAACGGATATTTCCGGTGAAAACTCGATATCGAAAATTTGACACGATTACAATACTTCCTCTTACTAGGAGTAAGAGATAGTAATATTGATTATCTAAAATGTATTCTTTCAATATACACAGTTTTTAATAGAAAATAGCCAGTTTATTTATTCACATTCAATTGTAATTTTTTTTTTTTGCGTGTAGCCCTGATGAAGGAACTGTATATTTCCAAAACACTTGCAACTATTACGAAAAAAAATGCGTATTTAAAAAAAAAACTGGTTCAGTAAAATTGTCAAGAGTTTTGGCATCACATTTAAATATAATAAATATTACGTAGATAATAGAATAATATAATAAACCAAAAGGGGAAAAACATGACCCACCATTCCACCCCTCCAAAACCCCTCTTAAATGTCTTTTCCCGGAAAATGTTTTAAAGAAAAAGTTTAAACAATTGAAATTCAAATAAAAAGTATAATAATTTTTTTAACTTAAACTAAGTTCGTAATTCATATTATTTAATTTAGGAGCTAGGGTTAAATGAATTGTAATAATTTAAACTTTTTTCTATTTATGAAACTTGTTTGTTATAATGAAAACTAATTAGTGTTTGTGAAATGTTATTTATTTGTATAACTTATTTTATTGAAATTGGTTTTCTTTTATTTTCATTATTAGTTGTTCTAAATTTTTAGTTTAATACTGCTGTTGGTGTGCGTTTAGGCACATGTCTGTCAAGCTTCCAATCATGAATAGTTTCACAGCACTCATCCCTGTGGATAAGATCAGCAGTCTAGGATGCTCAAGTGGAGGTCCGGTCAGAGGGCTATGAATGAGATGTAGCTGAATCTTTCACGGACCTCTGTAGTGGAATAAGAAATGCAAAAATTAATAGTTTTGGAAAATATTTTAAATGAAATAATTTTGGCAAAAATAATGTATTTTAGAATCAGGTACCAAAAATATGAAGTCATTGTTGATAAAGAGACAAAAGCACAGAAATACGTTAGGAAAATAACAATGCCACTTGGCCGACTGTTTTGTAATAGAAAATCCCCCGTTAGAGAGGGCATTCCTTCAAAACAGTCTGAATTCTGCTTTCAAAACCAGAACACTTGCTTCAGGAATCGCTCTCTAAAAATCAGTACCACTTTAAGTTAAAACATAAGAGCTTTGCATTTAATCTAGATAAATACTTAATTTCATAAACATAAGAGTTGGTTGTAGACAATCAGAAGCAGAACACTTGTTTTTCGCTCTCTCTCTTAGGATCAGTACATATTAATAAGTTTATATCTTGGAAATAACTTGTAGTTATTATTTCAATAGAATATATTTATTGTTAGCAGTGGTGACTACTTCTTATTACTAATACTTCTTTCTTAAACATATATACTTACAAGCCCTTTTACTAAACCGCTCACGCCACTAAACAAGCTACCACTATACTACAACACCCAATAACATTTCACCTCTCTCAAGCATCTGGTTGGATAGGTTACTAGGCAGAAAAAGAAACACCTATCCATCTTAAGATTGCCTGGGTTGTAAGGAAATAAGGTTCAGGATTTTTGGACGGAACAGGATATCTTCGGAAGAGTTTAAGACTATTTCCCTTCAAGCACCATGGTCGGATTTATAACGGACTGCCGTGAATCTTAGATGGATTAGACCAGTTTCGTGGTTTTTCTTTGGGGAGGAACTGTATGGGCCCAGAGGGGCTTTGGATAGCGTAGGCTTTTGTCCCTCCCCACAGACAAATTTAATTCACTTTTAATAATTTGGCAACTTGGAAAATTTTAACATAACCATTTACTTACTTTTCTATCTAACTTTGTTTCTATCGAATAATATTTTTCATAATTCATTTCCAAATTGCTAGTACTTATTAATAAATTTAAACTTAAATAAATATTTCATGATTTATTTTTTAGTCTTTTTTTTCATAATTTTAATATCATTTAAATTCTTATTCCAATAGTAATTAAACAAATTATATTTCTAGCCTTTACTTGAAAAAAAAGGGTAAATCGAAGGAAAAAACTTATACCAAAACATTAGCTTAATTTTGATTCAAATAAGCAAATAAAAACAAACTTTTTTACACGAGAAGTTCTAATAAGTTATTTAGAATAGAAATAATTGAATTTGTAGATATAAAGTGAGTATTCTTATATTGTTTTATTTGCATTTTTTGCGAAGGAAAATATATGAAATCTGGGGGGGGGGATTTGATTCTATAAAATATTTCACTTTATGTTCATTATATACATTTTAACAGAAAATCTATGATGCTTTCTCCTCTTGTATTTAAATTATTTACTCAATTAAAGGACTTGAAGAGACAGGTCTTCTGTTCTCTGTATAGCATAGAGACGGGGCGTCTGTGGGCAAAGAAGAGTTCTCTGGCTGTTCCGACTTTAATTAGGTCCCAGGAAGATCTCCAGCTACTGAAACCTACAATTGAGCCTACCGTTTCTCACTCTACAGATCCTGCTCCGTCGGACGAGGATGTTGATCAAGAAAATATTGATTCTGACTCAAAAACGCTCTAGGAAGACTTCAAAGCAGGATGCAAATCAGCTAGAATTCAAGATTTTTTTATTCAAGAAACAAAAGTTGATTTAAATGAAATTAACAAGTGTAGCTCGCTGAGGCTAAATGAGATCTAAATTACTTGGAAAATATCTCTGTCTATACGATGATACTGACAATGAACTGATCAATCTGCTCGACATCACTGAATCAAATTATTTGAACAAGATTTTTTTTTTTTTTTTTTTTTTTTTGGGCGCATCGACTGCTGTGGTCATTAGCGCCCCATACTTATTATACATCTTTCCAATCCGTATGCCACTCGAGCTGGGATGACACCAGTACCTTATTTGGCAGCCACCACAATACTTTGCTCAGCAAAGTAGGGTGGAGCCATTGGTTGTTAATTTTCTTCTTCCCACACCTCCCCACTTATGTCATCGATCTAGTCGACGAGAGGGAGTGTGGAATATTATTGTGTCATCCCTTAACTTCTAGAACATGATGAACATGATGGGGGTGATTTGGACAAAAACCAAAAGCATCAATATTTCCATTGTAATTATAATTTTCATAGATATTTTGTACAGTTAGTTATATGACTTTATTTAAGGAGGCTGTTGAACAAACTAACTAAAGGTACAGTACTTTGAACATATGTTCCTGCACCTTCTATAATAGGCTAATCCTAAATTAAAATAAACCTAAGGGGTTGAAATACTTTTATAAATTTTCTTTCAACCCCAGGAAAAAAGATAAAATACTAACCTAAACATTCGTTCCAGCATTCTCGCCAATAAATACGTGCATACTATAAAACCGTTCACGCTAATAAATACATTCATGCTTTAAAACAAAACCGTTCACGCTAATAAATACATTCACGCCAATAAATACATGCATGCTATAAAACCGTTCAAGCTAATAAATACATTCTCGCCAACGTATACATTCACGCTATAAAACCGTTCACGCTAATAAATACATTCACGCCAATAAATACATTCATACTAATATATACACGAAGGGGAAAGTACTCGATATTCCTTTCCCCTTTAAAATAACTAACCTATTGGGTGAAGTACTCTATATTCCTTCACCCAGATTTGCCTTACCTAACTACTAAACCTAAATTTTGTTGTATAGATTTATATCTTTTAAATAGTCAAATAGCCTCCTTATATAAGGAGAACCCTCTTGTAAAACAACGCGCTTATCATGTGGCAGGCCTGTTCTTTCTCTCTGCCTGTGCAGTGCCTGACACCCTTCCAACACGTGCGCTACCGTCAGCCTTTCTCGGCAATGAGAGCACCTCGGTCTTCTCCCACCAATAAGGAGGTGCCCGTGAGTCACACGCGTATGACCTATCCTTAGCCTTGTCAAAATCACTGATTCGTGCCGCGGGTAGTTCTCGATCATGAAATTTCGCACACGTGGTTTAATGTCTTTTAATTTTTCACTTATTCTGTCCCAACGACTTTGCCATTTTTTATTGATAATGTATTTCATATAAACCTGTAAGTCGGTGGGCCTTACAGGGGTGACATCATTTGTTTGTGTAGAGGCAGCTCGCTTGGCTGCCTCGTCCGCTCGTTCGTTACCGGCCACACCAATGTGGCCCGGCACCCAGACGAATTTCACCCCTTGACCACGTGCGGCTAGTTGCTGCATTAAACTGTAAATATTTAGGACTAGCGGATCCATCGAGAACTTATCCCGGAGGGCCTGTAATGCACTTAATGAGTCCGTCAGAATTAGCGTTTTATTATAATTTTTATCTTGAATTAATTTTATGGCCTGGCAAATTGCAAACATCTCAGCTGTGTACACGGTTGCATATTGCGGAAGTGTCCAACTAAGGGTAACTCCCTCCGTGTACACAGCACTACCTACACCGTTGCCTATCTTCGACCCGTCTGTAAAGACGGGTCGGAAGTCATAATAAAAGTTTAATATTTCTAACAATTTTTGCCTATAGACGACGGGTGGTGTATCCTCTTTTTTATGTGTTGCCAGGTCCATACGGACGCTTGCAGAAGGTAGTAGCCATGGGGGAAGGTGTGCAAACCCCCAACCCTCCACTGGGCCAAAGTCTACTCCCTCCGCGTCTAAGAGCTCCAGCGCTCGGACCCCGAGGGGTCGCGTCCGTGATTGTTGTTGACGGTACTCTTGATGAAGTGGGCCCTCGAATATGGTATGGAATAACGGATGAAACCGCTTTCCCCATATTCCGGCAATGTAGGTCAGGGTAATCTGTTCCCTCCTAAGTTGAGGTGGTAGCATTCCTGACTCTACATATAGGCTTTCTAAAGGACTGGTCCGGAAGGCGCCTGTAAACAACCTAATTCCTTCATTATAAATTCTATCTAATAACTTCAGGCGTGATTTGCGCGCTGAGCTATACACTGGCGCTCCATATTCTAATTTGGAGCGGGTAAGCGCAATAAAAATACGTTTTAGGATTTCCCGCTCCGTACCCCAGTTATAGCTGCCAAGAAATTTCAAAATATCGAGGGTTCTCCTTGCTTTCTTACATGTATAGTCTATATGATCCTGCCACGTTAACTTTGAACAAGATTAATGACATTTTTACTTTATATGTGTAAAATAAGGAATACTCTTTGTTAGCTATGTTAATATTAACTTTTCTTTCTTTGGAGACCGAAATTTGGCATCACTATTACTAGTTAGTCTCTGTAAATATTTTTTCATTATCGTTCTCTATTTTTTCTTATTATAATGGATCTGTAATCCTATTTATATATATATATCTATTTTGTTTTTCTTTATATATTCTCATCAAGATATTTATCATTAAGTGTCTTTTCATTTTTCTGTATATTATTATTTTTTACTCTGTATGTTTACTCTTTTTTTGTGTGGTCTGTTTGTGTGAGTTCAGGCCAACCCACTTTGTATGCCTTTAAGGCTGTAACAGAATTGAATAAATAAAATAAAATATACATTTTAACTCGAATTTTATTGAAACACTCCGAGATACCTTCAATTCAAGAACCTCCAATCTTACGAACACGTACCGCCACTACATTAGATTCAAAGCTCAGAGTACATTGAACCATCAGAGATGTGCAAACACTTAAGGAATAAACCTTGAAAGGTGTAAAAATTGTACAATGTATTACTTAAAACGAAAATTACATTGTTACTTGAAGGAAAAAAAAGCACTTGGCAAGATAAAGATCATTAGAGAAATAAATTTTTTTTTTTTTTTGAACAATAGTAACAATTTGTTAATTACTGTTGCAAAGTATTTAGTAATTTGTACAAAAATTAAGAATATTTTTGATTGACTGGAACTTCTTATTATCTCTTCCTTGAAAATAATACCAACATTCTAGGGTTTTATACAACCACTTATTGGAGCGGCCTCTTTCTTGTATTACTACTAATAATAACAATCTAATCATCTTAAGATCGATAAGATATATATTACATTTATGTTGTCCGTGGTGTTTTTTGTTCTTTGTTATCTCTAGAAGAGTGTTAAGACAACAGTCTACATAACATTTTCCGCCACCTTTTATCGCCCATACTGTAACACTCATTAAAAGCAAATTATCCGAACATTTCAGCATGTATTAAAAAAACACACACACACACACACAAGATTACAAAATGATGTTATATTCTCATGGGAAATATAATTAGAACGTTAATGTTGTTTATTAATCAATTTTATAAAATTATAAAACAAAATATGTGTTTTGAATATATAATAATTTATATGCTTAATATATTTGAGTATTCTATTAAAGTGGGAATATGGTATGAGCACAGATTGAAACAGATTAATTGAACGATTTTACAATCGTCAGTAAATGTGTTCCAGCTAATTTAAAAAAAAATCAATATTTAATTATAAAATTATTATGTAAATATATTTGTTATCAGTGAAATTCCTAACTTTAAAAATTAGCTAATTAAACTCAGACTTCCCCAGTAACCACTAAAATAATTTCCACAATAAAATATTACAAATAAAAGTGATAAACATATATAAGAATGAGAAAGCAAATATTTGGAGCTTCTTTTAAGATAATTGCGAAAGAAAAAAAATTAAAAGCTACTCAGAAAAATGGTGTTTTCGATTAATCGATTTTAGCCAAAATTTCGAACAATGTATAACTTGCGATTAATTATTTTCGCATATACATTTGTAGACAAATATAATAGATGTGAGATGGAGAGAGAATGGATCTTAGAGAATAGAAATAAACTAGATGATATGCTGAACACTTATAGTGAATAGAACACACAAACTGCAATGACTTTACAGTAAAATACAAGTTAGGTAGCGAAAGATATATAAGGCGACAGACTGGCTGATGAGTAATAGAAGGTAGTGGATAGGTTGCTGACTGGGTACTCTGGTAAGACTGTCGTAAAAACTGTCGTGCTGTCGTTTTTTATATGAATCGAACTCTCCCTTCCTACTCTGGCCTAGTTGTAACTAACTTTTTATTCATTAAATGAATGTCTGCTTTTACGAATCCTATGAATCTTTAATGATTTGGATCCCATTAAACAAATTTTTAAAAATCATCATTTTCACTTCAGGATAATACTTCAAAACATTAGGCACAGAAAGCACAATTAGGACAGATCAGTGCGCTATAAAATATAAAGTGTGTTGTTCGACTCCATTAGAACAAAGACGTGCTTTGTTAAAAGATAGTAGCTAAGTGTAAAGCACTCATCATTTTCTGACACAAACTTTATATTAGTAGCAGTATTAACAGTATTATTGGTCATGATGAATTGAACACACACTCACTGTTGTACTGGAACTCATAATGTTATATTTTATGGACTTTGAGGAGAAATGAGTTACATGAGGAGACTTGAAAACGATATGTGTGTTGAAATAGATTGGTAGCATTATTTGATTGGTTGGATAGCGTCGTTAGTTCTTAAACTCCTGGATGATAATTTATAAGCCCGTGAATGCTTGTGTCCAGACTGGATGTTTACTTCTTGATAGTTTGTTTAAATTTCTTCGAGTGTTAATTTTCAAACTTTCCAATCTTGATCTATGCCTGGGATTTTTATATACGATTTTTGGTAACTTGAAAACTGTTGTCCATTCGTCTGTTCAGCGCACTATACGTGAGAGGACAAGAACTCATTGGAGGCGAACATAGCACTGATGTGGCTCATGGAGAGTTGGTTGACACGATCACCAACAGACTTACAACTTCAGTAAACAAAATAACAAAATACTGTGAAAATGGAAAATATTAACCACAACAAAACCAATGCCATTCTTTTTGCTAAACGCAGACCATAATCAACAAACTCCACTAAATATTTATTTATTTTTATTTTTTTTATTTATTTATTTACAACTGTTATAACCATAAGGTACACAGTGGGAGTTGCACAGATTTACAATAGATGGTTACTCTTAAGTTAATATACGACTGACAAATTACATACAAAAACTGAGCTACAATTATGCGTGCACTAGCTTACAAAATAAGCTAACTAAATCAATACATAATACTTAGAACTAAGAAATTAACAAAACTTACATACAAACAAAAATAGACTATGTACACAAAAATAAACATATTAGATGTGTTTGCACAAACCGAGAGAACAGAACTGAACTTTTTACTATTTTTATATATTTCCTAATTTCATTTTATGTATTTATTACTACATATTGCTAACTTTGATTATATTCTAATATGTACAAACTTATTTTTCCTATTTATTTTATTTCATATAATTCATTTATTTTCTTCTGTTTTATTTCTTTTCTTTTCCTATTCATTAATGACAAACGCTCTTAGTTTAAGCGCACCCGTACAGTAATAAAATATATCATCAATTTGCTGTCTACTTTTAATTGTAATTAGTTTAAGTCTGGACTCTTTTGCTACGTCACCTATGTCTTTGTGAATGTACTTATTTCTCAGAGCTGTATAGAGTGGACAGTGGCACAGGAAGTACTCTAAACTCTCCTCCTCCATGGTGTTACACATTGTGCATATGTCTTCAGTGCTCCATACATATCTATTACTTTTATAATATATATTCATTTTTTTTTCGTTACACATTCTCAGTTGGCTAATTATTCTTAACTTTGTAAAAGGTACATCATTCAGCAGTAAATAATTGCTGGTAGCGTTTAAGTCACACTTAATGCTTTGAAATAGCGTGTTATAGGTAGAAGATTGTATTCTACCCCAATCATCCTGCCATATTTTTTTATTAAATTTTTCTGTTAACTCTTTCCGGGACTCTTTAAGTTTTTGGGGGCATTGTTCCCGCCACACCTGCTCGAATCCTAAGTCATACATGTTTTCTTAAATTGACTGACCCAATTATAATTAACATCGTTAGTACAAGCTGAATCTACATCCAAAAGTCCCCGATAGCATCGTTTTTCTACTCTGTAACAGGGCATTAACAATAAACTGTACCACCAATCAATGGCTCTTTTAAATACACTACTACAAAGTTTTACTACATTACATTCTCTACGCACCATATACGCTGGAGTGGTTAAAGGAACACCTAAAAGTTGTTTAAGAAATTTTACTTGTGTTTTCTCTATATGATCAAAATACCTAAGTGACCAAATTTCACTCCCATATAACAGAGTATTTTTTACGATATTATTATATAGAAGCATTTTTGCATCCCAGGGGGTACATTTTGTGCTTATCAAAATTTGTCTGACAGCTGCTATCGCAGCCAGACATTTGTTAGAAGCCATTTTGCTTGCTTGTAGAAAAAGCCCAGAATTACTAAATTTAATGCCTAACTATGTAAAAGTCATAACAATTTCTAAATTGGTATTATCATAACCAAATTTCTCGTTTTTCTTTCTTTTTCCTTTTTTTTGAAAAATTATCATTTTAACTCCACTAAATATAGCAATACCATTATACCATGGACAAACAGTGTTAAATATCTTGGAATATTCTAGATAGCAGACTGAACTTTACCACTCAAGTACAGGACAAAGTCAACTCAGATAAGATGGGCAATCAGACTACTCTTTGCGCCACTCTCCCATGACTACAAAATGACTGTACGTATCAAACTTTTACTCTATAAAACCGTAATCAGACCGATGTTGCTATACGCTTCCTCTGCCAGGAGCCTAACCTGTGCCCACAAATTTTAAAAAAATTACAGACAATACAGGACAAATTCCTCAGACTCGCGACTGACTACACCAAAGTTATCCACTTACACGAGACAACTTCAACAGAAACTGTACATACTGTAATGTGATAACAAGAAGGAGTGATAACAGAAGGAATATATATAATTTTTAATTATAAAAATTATAACTAGTGGTGCCAGTCAGACGCTAGTAGTCAGGTCAAGTGCCGCGGTCAGTGCACGGCCAAAGCGATCGCCAAGGACAACCGCCAAAGACACACTGCTTTCAAAGGGGCATTATACGGCCAGTACACAGAGGCCGCCTGGTCAATACATACAGCAATAAACAAACAAAAGACCGACCACCTGGATACAGTCCTTTGATAACTGCCATCACCTGTTGCCGCCCTATTCAAGACCTAGGGTCAACACACGGCAATAAACAAAACACTCAAAAGACCGACCACTTGGCTACAGTCCTTTGATAACCGCCAACACCTGTTCAAGACCTAGGGTCAACACACGGCAAGAGATGTTTGAGTGTGACCCGTAATTACAAGTCTTGTCAATGTGTGGTGATGGCAATATAAGCTCTCTCTATAGGAAGTGGGGAAGACTATTCTTCAGTAATTCATCAGCGTAACATCAAGATCCTACGAGTGACATAATTCATACACCGGAGCGCGTCCCTATCTAATTATTTAAACATATATTATTTATCAATCATTATAGTTGGTGCATTCTAGTTACAATCATTTTAAATTAATTGTAGTTTATCTTTTCCAACGTTTAATTTATTATTAAAATATACATTATCTATTTTCGTAATTCGTAATTCATATTCCGAATAACAACAACTCTCTAAAATCTCTAACTAACTTCCAACTATTCATCGCATCACAACACCTCACCAAGACATCTGAACCCATTACAATACCTACATCCAAAATAGACTACTTAAACTACTAACATCCTATTCCTACCACACAAACCCTCTTTACCGGGAAATTGGTAACTAAGACAGAACAATTACATACAGACACAAGAGAATTAGAAGTATCCTTAATTAACCCTTCCCTTTGAGCTGCAGGTTTTTCCTTCCTTTTCCCTGCCGTATAAATCTCCAATAATAATGTGTCAATTTAATTTGTATTGAAGGGTGTAACATTTATACATTGGAACTTCAATGTCAATCTGTAAATATGAATGTAAATTTGTAAATAAATAAACCGGTTTAAAATCTAAAACCTGATAAGGCTGGTATCGGTTACGTCAAGTCTCCAGCGCTTGTTATGGCAAATTCCCTCAAGAGAAGACTCTTTATTCCATTACCACTTTATCAAGACATGTTTTTTTTTTTTTTGTCTAAGCACAATTTCAGAAATATTGACATAACTCCTTAAACATAAAGGGGGAAAAGTAATGAAAATAACTTCGTGACTTAGTGACTTAAATAATCTACACACCCAAGAACTACTCGTAAAACAATATCATATATTTAATGTATGTGATTATAGCGCAGAAACTGAATATTATAATATAATAGACGAAGGCAAAATTATATGATCAATCAGACTGCTGTTATAATATTAACAGTTTTCAAAGGTTGGTTATATGTTGTATATATATTACAAGAAAATAAATCTGGATAATAAGTCAGAGCTATATTGTTATCGTTGCTTTATTTACTAGTATTATCGGTAAGTCTTTTCTATTTAACTTTTCTTGATTTCAATTACCATACTGCGATATTATTATTCTAATAGTGTCAACCATATAACGTAATTTTGCAAATATTTTCAATAAAAGGAAAATTTCTTCTTTAACAAAGGAACGGAACCGTTTTGAAGACGAATATAAAAGTTTATTATGTACTCACTGTTAAAATATTGAATAATATGGCTCACAAAAATCAAAATGTCGCTTAGTTTTATTTAAGTTACTATACGAGTGAAAAGTTAGGTTATAGTTGGGTTACTTACTTAGGTTATAAAAGTTCATTCAGAAATAATTTTTATTTCTGAAAAATTTACATTTCTTATTTTTGTATCTTCTATTTTTTTTTTTTTTGAAGTCATTTTCAAAATATAGTTATATCAAATATTATTTAATAATTGGTAAACAAGAATATAATTTCTTTGTTTAAAATTAGCCAGATTTTTTTTTTGACTAGTCAAAAAATAAAATGTTTAAATATTAAAAAATTAATCTTTAATATATATATATATATCAGTGTATTGTCTTTGTCAATTTAGATACATTAATATGTTTTTATTTATTTATTTGGCAATTTATTAATTTAAAAACATTTTTGTTTAGGTTACTGAGGAGGCTTACTTGCTTCTCACTCTAACCTACTCTAACCTCTACAACTAAACCTAACCTATATAAGTGGATATTAAGATTTATCCTATCATTAGATATCATATTAAGTATGAAGTTTATGGAATCCATTACAGTCGAAAAAGAAACATCATTATTTATGTCTTTGTGGGACCATACAACTTCCATAAAAATACATTACAATAAGCCGGGTCTAGAACAAAAATCCAGACCGTGGTCTAAACTTTTTAAGATATTAAATAGTTCAAACAAAATCGGACAACAACCACTCTGTGAGGAAATAGCCTGAGCTATTTCACAGTCTGAACCTAATCTCACCGTAACTCATATAGTCTGTTGGAAGATGGATGGATGGGTGTTTCTTCCACGCTCTCACAAAGAAGTCTTAAGGAAGCCCGATTATATAGACTATGAAGCCCAATAAGGAATCCATCAATGACGATCTTAAACCTGCCGAGCTCATCCATAAATAGTGGTGATGAATGCTGTAAACTGAACATCACGTTTGATTTCGTTGCAAATTTTTGTAAACCCACACACACCACCTCCAAATGCACCACTTCGTCATTGGCTATAGGTTGACTCAACTTCTTTCTGGACATGGGAAAATGGCACATTATCTCAACAGATTTAACATAACCGAAACTGCATTTTGTACATATGATTCTTCTTCGGTTCAGACAGTCGACCATCTCTTGTGGGAATGCGAATGCTTGCAGCCGGCGAGACACTTACTCATGCAGCAGGTGGTGACTCAAGGCGAGTGTTGGCCTCCCCAGAAATCTACATTGCTCAAGTCAAGATTCTTTACACACTTCAATAATTATGTCAAAACAGTAATAACATTCATATACAATAGTAATATTACTTCTTGAATAATTGAAGTAATAATAATAAAATAAAATATGAAATGTAAAATAAATAAATAATGGACAAAAAAATAAATAAAATAAAATAAAAATAAATAAAAAAAAATTTAAATATATACATAAAAAAAATAATAAAAAAAAGAAACAAAAAAATAAATAAAAAAATAAATAAATACATATAGATTATATATATATAAATATTAAAAGAAAATAATAATAATAACAATAAAAATTAATGATAAACAAATAAAAAATAGTAGTTAATATTGTATCTATAATAGTTATTGTTTTAAATCAAATTAATTAAAGTGAATTTCCTTCATTAATTTGTGTTGTCGTATATCCGCACTTTAATATTTCGTACTATTTTTACACAAGTGTAAATAATTCTAAATGTTTTCATGTTCACAGCCATGTTCACAATATGTAATTTTGTCCGCATAAATATGTATTTCAGTTTAAATGTAAGCTGTAATGTGCATTTTATACATGTAATAATATGTTGTAAATTTCATGTAGTGCTCAAATGAGCGGAGCATGATGGTAATAAAGATATTTAAAAACACACACACACACACACACACACATATATATATATACCATTTATTGTTTCTCAGAAAACTCAAAATATGGGTTTTCAGTGATAAATTAATTTTAAAAAACAAATTAACACGACCACAATACTTCCTCTTAAAGCAGAAAAAGAAAGTAATAATTGGTAATAATTAAGTAATAATTGGTGATAAGTAATAATTTAATTGTAATATGCGAAAACATAGCACTCAGTCTTCCTTATATAAGAAAACACTTATTACTGTTTTATTCAATCAAAGTATTGCAAAAGTATTGTCAAAATTTTGTTAATAAATTGCATAATAATAATTTACTAAGAAAAACAAACTATTAAAATAAAGAATCTGCCATTTCATTATTCTAGAGCCACCAGAGAAAATGCAATAATTGCTTGTCGTCAGATACGTCAATTAATTTTCCATTCATTAATTTTATTTATTTATTATAACATTATTTTAAACACATATTTATCAAGAAATGCATTTTATATTACATTAACTAAAAGAACACCATAATAAGTCAGATTTTTGTTGTTTTTTTTAAATAAAATATGAATCATTTTGATAATAATAATATAGATAGAAATTTTACAGATATCTTAAAGCTGTATTTATTATTCAGGGAAATGAGATTAAAAAAAAAGTGCAATGATCATGTTGCATCAAGCCCGGGCTATATCATAATAGTTAACTGCACAAATATGCCTTACAGCTTGGCCAGTGGCAAATAATATATACCGACCAGTTTAAATGGATAGGTTGGCCTTCAACGATCAAGTGAGATCTGAAGGAGATCAGGGTGTGTTTAATGATTATATCACATGTTTGTGGTACCGTAATAACTAACTATACATATATATGTCACTTTCATACTATTTCTTTATTTAATCACTTTTATATTAAATTATTTTATAAATAAAAAAAAAAAAAAACAACGCAGTCTTGTGTGAAACACTCACACGACTTTCTTCGTACTCCAATTTTCATAATTTTGATGGACACAGTGTTCTTAAAAAGTCAACATTTTTAGATATTACTTGGTCCCCTTTATCTCCTGCACCGTAATGCATTGTAGTGGAAGAAAGCAATGAAAATAAATAGTTTAGAGTTTAGAATATTTTGCAGTATCCAAAATAGTATTTTGTTAATATTTTATAATTATCTTAGTGCTGTGAATTTACCTTCAAAAAGAGTGTATTTTAGAGTCAGGTACATTAAATCTAGGCCATTGCTATTGGGAAAACAAAGGCACAAAAATCCCGTTGGGTTAATTCTTTTGTAAAAGAAAATTCCTCCGCTAGAGAGAGATTCCTTAAAAGAGTCTGCCTTCAGCTTTCAAAGAATACAAGTCTGTAGTCTATCTTCAAACAAGACAAGTCTGACTTCTGCTTTCAAACAACTAAGTCAGATTCTGTTTCCAAAGCCAGAACACTTACTTCAGGAATCGCTCATTGCAATGATAGATATTTGCCTTTATTCTAGTTATACATCTGATTTATAATTGTGATATTGCAATATACTTAAATTTACTTAGAGATAATATATTTATTTATAAAACAATGGTGATTTCTTGTTTATTACTAATACTTCTATCCTTACCTCAAACATAAAAGCCCTTTTACAAAACCGCTCACGCCACTACAAACATAGAACACACATCACGCCAACACATTACAGTATCTACAATTAATACTGAAACGGTATTATACAGAGGGGAAGATCAAACTTGTCAGCTTTCATGGACCCCATAAAAATAATTTTTCCACTAACATCTTTCAAGTCCTTAAACGTGACAAGTCCATTATGCATTAGGTATACGAAGTTTAAGTGAAAATCTTTAGACCCCGCTTTTCCCAAAATTTCTTTTCCAAAAAAAAAAAGAAAATTTTCAAATAAAAGTGATAGACATATAATTAATTAGTGGATGGTATACGAGTTTTGAAGAAGTTATTTAGAGCTGTATTTTTAGGAAAATGAAAAATAAAAAACCTTTAAACAAATTAAGCAGAACGGCACTTGGGACTGATGAATTATGATTGAAGTCAACATATCTGAACCTTAAAAGTCATATAAATTTTGTATAATGAATGTCGAGGCGTGATCAGAAAAAACAGATTTTCAAATTTTCACCAACGTTTCAACAAATTTATTTATTGCCTTCTTCAGGGTCTGTTTAAAGATGCATTAGAAAATGCATTACAAAACAAAGATAAACAGTGCTAAAGAATTTATATATATATATAAAATTTGTCTAATTAAAATCTATTGAAAGAAAAATTGACCAATACATTTTTTTTTTTTTAACTTAAAATTAAGCGGCCTCTAGACGGTCAATAATATTGACAATACTTTAGAGTATTGCAATAATATTGATCGTGTAAGGTGAAAAAAATGTATTGATGGTCGGTATTGACAAGAGTATTGATGAAATTCAGATTTTCTAATACTGAGAATTGGAGGGGATATCGACAATATTATTGGTGTAGGGGCGGCGCCAATATTTCCATCAATACTCAGTTGAATAGTTTTATCGAACGTTGAAACTAACCTGTAGAAAACAAAAGCGATACTATCATAATAGGTTAAAGGATTCCATGTAATGAACATCTCCTATAATAATATTAAAGCTGACTGGCCCAATTAATTTAAAATTTCCATTTTAAGAAAACATTTCAGTTTCAACTCTAACAATTGCACTATTAGAAAAATCGTATGAATGTTTCGCAATTAATTTAACTTTTTGTTTTCAAAAAGGGTTTTTATTTGCCATGCTGTTTAATATAGAGAGAAAATAGGCTTTTAACTTTCCTTCCGAATGGTAGGCATATTAAATCACTACATGTGTACATGAAAAGTCTATCAAACAATTTTCCTTGTTTATGCCTGATTTTGGTGGAAAGTTAGATAAAGATTTAGTATTTTGCCTTCTAAGGTGTTAATAAAAAATAAATGTATCTAAAAATTACCAGTATTATTATATTTTATTAAATATAAATTATATTAAATATAATTTTTGGTGATATTCATTTTTTTTAGTTACTCATTTCTTTTTATTGAGATATTCATTTTTTTCGTAGTAAAGTACTTCAAAATAAATACCTACTCCGATGAAAAGTTGACTTTCAACAATTTGACATCATCGGAGTAGAACAGCAAGATACAAAGTAATAATAGAACTATGCGTAATTTTTTTTTTTTTTTATATTTTGAAAGGTGCACAACATCAATGGTCCTTTGCACCTGAACTATATTAAATAGACACTTTACCTTATAATAAAACCCTCTCTATTACTGGAACGAATGATCTCTAATGAAAAAAAAACTAACAAAATTAAATCTTAACCGTTTTATTTCAATTTAATACGCTACTTTGCTCGTCTAGTTTTGCTAAATCATTAGCACAGTCATAAATTCATTATTTTCTTAATCTGACTGTGTAATATTTGCATTTATCCTACTAAGTACATTCATCCTTATAAATACATTCATTCTTATACAAAAAAAAACATGAATCCTTATAAAACCATTCATCCTTATAAGTACATTCACCCTTTTAAATACATTTATTCATTAAAACACAATTACGCTACTCACATACGTCTATTTACAAGAGTAATTGAATGTAATTGAATGTTTTAAGATTAACAAAAATGATTTCGAAAGAGAATTTTGATAAATTGACACGGACCATTCAGTAAATATTCACTAATGTGGCACTTGTATTTTGACAAAACTTTCACACCAATCTGCTGATGCTATCCTAAAACAAAATCAACTTTACTTGTTTTTACTTTCACGGATTGTTTACTTTTCACAAATCCAGACACACAGTTCACATACTTATATTCCATATGTCCGCAGCAGCCATTGGTCGTAAAAATTAAAAATAATTATATTATTAATTTTTAATGAAAGAAAATAATTATTCATATTTTTACTATTTTTTTTAATTGTTTCATTAGGTCAGATTCTATATAATTTTCCGCATTAGTAGATTCAAACAAAAAAAACAGGTAGAAAATAATCGGTAGCGTCAACAATAAAATCAGACATCTGGTGTTGAAGTCATTTATTTTTAATTATGATAACACTTGGTGCCGGTAGTTTTGGAGGGCGGAGAACTAGTCCGCCTTCCTTGGCGAACAGTTATCAAGCACATCTGTTCACATATTTTCACCACAGCGGTGAATATGATACATATATCTACCTTTGTGACCACTGGTTTTTACCTTCTCTATTTTAAACCGATCTGTCTATAAACAGATGTGTACATGTTAGAAAAACGTATTTTCTAGCAATCTATTAATAATTTGAATAATATAAATTACAACAGCCATAAAACTAGCTTATAATGTATTATTTAATTATGTATTAGTCGTAAAACAAAATACACAATAAAATTATATCGCACCTGTCATCTCAAGTGTACACTTATGATTTTCAGCAACTTTATGGTCAATTATGTAATCTTGTTTCATAATTTGTTGTTTTTTTTATAAACACAATTATTAGAAAAATAATGAACAAGTGATAAATATATGATTTTATTTTACGTATTTAAAATGTTGTGAGTAGATAACGGTTTTCCGTTTTGTTGTCTCATTAGGTAGCCCAAGAAAACTGTCTATAAGGAAGTCACGTATTCCTCTTATCCATTTTCCTGAGATACAGAGGCACCATAGTTTTGTTTTCCACAGCTAGTGTGTGTATTAGGGGTACTCTGCTGTAACCAATAATTCAAGAGGACTTAACTCTCATTCCTACTCCTTGTAAACCATTAACTTCGACTGAAATTTAACCTGCATTAAATCTTTATTTAATCGCATTAAACTTGTAACTAGTGTACTAGATTTAGTTTGATACCAAATGATTGATGAGAACATGAAAGTTATATTTTAGACTATATATTTTATTTAAAACACACATACACACACACACATAAGGTCATTGGTATAATTTTGACCAATTATTTTTTTTACAAGTTTGTGTTGTCTGGTAGGAGAAATAATTACGTATTTATCAATCAAGCACAAAGCAGAGTAATGCATTTTTATTTGAGTTCAGATTTTGACCATAATAACGCAAAAATAGTTTACCACGTATGGAATATTTACTTCTTTCTGCAACCGCATTAAATTCATGCTTAAAATATATTGAATATAAAAAATGCCAATCACCACCAGAATTCAACTAAAATCAATTTTATAGAAATACACACATATGGTTAGTGCGTTATGTTTAAAGGTGACCATATAAAAAAAGCAAAAAAAAAAAACTATTGAAAAAATCTGGTGTGAAACACTCACACAACTTTCACTTACTCCAGTTCTCAAAATTATAATTGACAAATTTTATAGTTTGTGTACCAAATTGAAAAAACGGTTCAGTAAAAGCGTACTTCCGGATTACTAATTTCCTTGAAACTCGGAATTTTGGTCATGTATTTATTTCTAATTAATTTTCTTTGGATTTATAGAATTGTATAATCAACTATGAAAGCACTTTAGAGAAAAAACATAATCCCACCCCTCCCTTAAAAATGCCCTTAAATGAATTTTCCCAGAGAAATGTTTTAAATAAAAGTTGTAGATCTTTGTATGTTAAGTTTATAGAAGAAGTTCAAGAAAATCATTGGAGCCATTTTTTTAGAAAATTACGAAAAAGTGAAAAAAAAAAAAACATTCAGTAAAGTGGTAAAGTAAACGCATTTCCGGTCATCCGATTTTTTTTTCAAACTCGGAATTTCAACAACATATTCAATTTTAATTAACATTATTTAGATGACAGAATTGTGTAAGAAAAATGAAATACCACTTTAGATGAAAACCTAACCCCACTCCTCCACCATAACAGCCCTTAAATGAATTTTTCCAGAGAAATGTTGCAAATAAAAGTTGTAGTTCGTTTGTTCGTTTGTTTGTGTAGTTGATATGACAAGTTTAATGAAAATCGTCGGAGCCATTTTTGAGAAAATCGCAAAAAGTAAAAAAAAAAAAAAACTAGTAAAGTGGTACTTCCGGTTGAGGAATTTTGACAGATAACTTACTGTCAGATCCAATGGTGATACCTAAACGGAATATCAAGTTTCAACTTTCTGTGGTTTTTCGTTTTTGAGCTATACACATACATACACACACACACACACACACACACACACACATACAGACCATTTGCTAAAAACCACTTTTTTGGACTCAGGGGACCTCAAAACGGATATTTCCGGTGAAAATTAGATATCGAAAATTTGACACGATTACAATATTTTCTCTTACTAGGAATAAGAGAAACACGACTTTCTTTCACTCCTCTTAATACAGTTATAATCAAAGTGAAGAATTTTATTTAAATTTTAAATTTTGGTCATATGACCTAGCATTAAATATACACAGGTGGTGTGAGAGAAAATGCCAACCTATAGACAGAGGTAGGTAGAGAATGATTATGTATTGTAGAAAGCCAATAATTATTGTAATTCCTGTAATTGTAATTTTAACATCAAGGGATACGATTTTAACAAAAGGGATACGATTCTATCTATGCAGCAAGCATCCATGTTTAAAGGAAAATCATAGAAACTGTAGGAAAAATCAAAGAAAATCCAAAAAAACTCAATAATCTATTCTTTTTAAAATTGCACTTCCAAGTAAATCAATGTTCTTCAAATTTGAAATTCAATTCGGTACAGCATTTCCATAGCTTCTAACTGACTTCTTTTCTATATATTACTCATAATAATATATCAAATAAAATCCAAGATTATGGGTCATATCAGACTGGGATGCCACTGCAGTTCTGCTGGCAGCGCTCAACGTTACCAGCCAGTCTCTTAAGACGCACTTCTGCTGGCATCGCTGCAGGTCTCACAGCGCTAATAGCATGTTACCCCCAGAAAACATTATATAGAGTGATTATATTGATATCTCACATTCAGATGCTAGCAGTGTAGCTAGTCTCTGATAAAGTCCCCCCCCCCCCGATTCCGTATTGCATTGTTGTTGTTCAACATGGACAATTTTGACATTGACAAGTTTATTGTCAAAATACAAAATAGATCTGCAATACGGGACGTATCGACTGATGATTACTGTAATCATGAGTTGAAGAAAAAATGCTGAGAACAGGTGGTGGAAATTTTTGGAGGAGAGAACTTGACGGCAATGCAGAGAAAAACAGTATCTCGTCTTTCTAAGCCACCCCAGTATATATCTAACTAACAACTTATCGAAGGATTTCACTGACATTCTCACGCAATAGAAAAACTTATCTTCATATTTTCGTAAATCATTGTGAAATTGTACAAACAATCCATGTCTGCTGCGATCCGCAACGAAAGATTGTACCCACTATCGTCTCTTCCTCCAATTACCTTTCTTGAATGACGGCATCGAATACAAGCGATTATTAATAATAGTGCTCAACTTCTATTATGAGAATGACAGAACCTCATAATACGGCGATTCATACGGCAGTACCTACAAATGCCAGCAGATCTGGCGTGGCATGCTACCCTCATACGGCTGTAAAACCAGAAATCGAACCCAGTACCGTAGTATATCTTTGTTTGGCATTCAGACAATCCTCTAACTAGCACATTCTAGTTCTATCACATCTGTTTTATAAGGTAATTGATTTCAGGGCTATTCTTCTAGAGAAGCGGCTATATTAGCTGTCCTTCCCAGCTGCCAGGTTATGAAAGGCAAGTATTACATCAGATTATTTATTTTTTGTTGGAAGTAAATGTACTAAAAAATTAAAAAAGGAAAAAAATAATTATTATAACTTTCAAATATTTTTTTTACAAATTACTCCTATCCAATTTTCAGATAGAAATATAGAATGAGACAAACATTTTGTAAAATTTGTTATTCATCATCATGAAAGGTAATAAAAATTAAAAAGAAAAGAAGTAAGGATCAATCAAAACACCAACGAATAGACAAAATTACAACCTTTTTTTATTTCGATTTGTTTCATACAAAATATGATGTAAATTAAAAAAAAAAAAAATCATACATTTTACAGGAAAGGGATAAATAACGACAGTCCAGAAATAATAAATTTTTCGTCCAGTTGGCCAGTATGATTAGTCCCGTATGTTAAACCAATCTTCTCCGACCAGACTAGCGTAGAGCCTTTTTAATTTGACGAACGAATGGTATCGAAAACATGAAGGTTATTTAACAAACAGGAAAATGGAAGGGTGACTTTTTTTCCCCTGTGAGAAAGAGAGGGTGAGTTAGGGGAGAGAGAAAAAATAAAAAAACTAAGGGAATGTCGCTGATATTGTGACAGAAGTGGGGGGGGGAGGTGTGCGAGACCGTACGTTGTACGGTTTGTGTTGTTGGACCGTTCCAAAAAGGGTGGGAGTATTTTAAATATTTAATATTGGGGGAATTATTATTTGCATAGGAGAATTTTTTTTTTTATTAGAAAATAGAATATTTTAATGACTTATTATGTTTAAATAATGTCAAAGTTATTTTTTTTAATTTAGTACGGTACTAGAGTCAAACTTTCGAAATAATGTTTTCATGTACCGCATTAATGTTCCCTTTGATTGTTCATTTATAATGTGTTTGAGCAATAACTCAAAAATTAAAAAAAATCCCAAATAGGGTAGAATATTTCAACACTGATTAAAGCGATTTTGAGGGATGATCACATGCGTATCCGGAGAATCACGTCATACATGTACACCTTCTCTAAAGCAAATTAGACACGACAGATTCAAAGTTCTGTTGCAGTGTAACGCACAAGGTCTTAACAGACAAAATTTTTAAAACTTTTAGCATAGAGGAAAATTTAACTGCCTAAAATGATACGAGTATATGCACTAGTCTATCGAAGCATAGGAAGTTATTGGTAGAGTTGCAAGAGGGGAACATGTGATTTCCTTTATGTTATTGATATATTCCTTTGATAGGGAGTGACATAAAGGAAATACAAATCAATTTTTATCAAAAAGGTATTAAAACTTGCGCAAACAATTATCAATTGTATCAAAGGTATTACTGGCCACTTGGGAATTAAAGGTAATGATGTCGCAGACAAATTGGCCAAAGAAGCAACACGGAATAGAAGAAGCTGTATATCAGCACGGAAATAAGAATTGATGATCTAATAAGTACTGAAAGGCAGAGATTTTAGAGAATTGGAAGATAATGTGGTTGTGTTCAGACACACAGTTGAAATCAATAAGGCTAGATTTTAAATTACTTAATATAGAATCCTTTTCTTGGCAAGAAATAATAATCCTCACAAGGCTGGCTATAGGTCATACTACAATAACTCATTACTGTTAGAAAAAAGTAAACCAATTTGCTCCCTGCGTATGCTTCAATTTTAACTGTTCGCCACGTTATAGAAGAATGTATTAGGCTGTTTGATTGTCGGAAAATATTTAATATAACATCTCCAATAGATGTGTTATTCAAGGGAGATTTAAATGTGATGAAGAATATTATCGAATAAATATATCAGATATATTAGACTTTTTTATTATATTTAATTCTTCTATTTGGATATGATGTGCAGTCATTTTTTAAAGACCCATTTATTGTAAATAAGAGATTCACTATTATGTGTATACGGATAACGTTTTTAGAATGTGTTTTGTGGCCACGGGTCGTTTGGAAGTGGAAGAGTACTGAGTGCTCTGCTTCCCAATTGTATATGGGTGTATGGCGAATGAATGTTCGGTGTGTATGTTCACTGGATTTTCCGTTCAGGGCGAAGTTGTTTGGGTTGTGTATTTGCAGATAAAAATGAGTGAGTGGGAGAATGGATCAGAAGTGAAGGAAGATGACAATGTAGGCAATTTAGATAGGTGGGTACACCAGTGGCAAAGACTTCAGGGATATAAAGAAAGTCTTGGAATATGCTCAGAATGTATTATATACGCTTGAGATTTTATTATGTATAGACTTTTAGCGCTAATAGCCATCGCAGCTGATGCGCTTAAAAAAAAAAAATTATCAAGAGAATTATTTTAAAACTCATTGTAAAAACCTCTAGAACAAAGCTTTTTTCAAATATTCATTGGCATGTAACGGCAAGAGAGAGAACACAAGCCCGACGAAGAGAAAACAGGCTCTCTCTGGTACTCTCTGACTTAAGCAGGCTAGAGTGGGGAGAACCTGTATATAAGCGAGTGAGAGACCTAAAGATCTATCATGAGATTCAACTATACATCGCATCGTGTCATATTATCGTATCAGATCTCTACTCCCACCTTTTATTCTATAAAATCATTGCAAGTCCAGTGCAGTTTGTGTAAACTTATAGCTGTATTATAACAGTGTCTTCATATCTTGTCTAATTAATCAATCCCAATTTCTCTCCTCATCAACTCCATTATAGGCATGTTTCAGCAATGTACAGATATCTGTTCACACAAGTTAAGTTCCTGTGTTTATTAGGTTGCAGATTGGCCCTTAGGGCTGGCCATCTTCTGGACTATAGTATATAGACACATCTCCCGGACTAAGTATTTTACGGACACATATTGAGAAAATTACTTGTCAAGACGGACCGTCTATTGTGAACATCCTAAATCAAGCCTATAGGTGCAGGCAGCTCGCAATTTTCCATTTGAAATTTTGTTTAATTCGATTGATGATGGGTCAAGCTGACTTAAGGCTTGCATTAAAGGTTACATTTTCTGCCAAAATAAAAGTTTTTATTTCAGTTTTAACTGGTTAGTTTTATCTCTATTTTTACGTTCTTCAGTCTTAATTAGAGGAGCTGATTTTTCACAGGAATTACATATTTTGAGGTCCACTAAGTTCGAAACTTTTTTTTGTAGAATCCACTGAGTACGAAAAAACTATAAAAAATTGCAGGAAGTTCGAACTTGGTACATCGTTTAGTATATACCACCACCGCACACCTCACATGGAAGTTTCGGACAAAATCTATTAACCGGAACTGCGATTTAACTGAATATAATTTTCAGTTTCTCACAATTTTCTTGAAAATAGCTTCAACAATTTGATTAACCTTCATATACTATCTACATTCATATATACATATCACTGTTAATTGTAACGCTTTCCCGGGAAAATTGATTTTCTCAGGGAACAGTAATGGGACTTTATTCCAAAGTACTAATTCAGTACACTGTAGGCTTTTTTACCCTTATTAATATTATATAGTACTAGCAAGGAAAGTATTTGAAATTTGAAGAAAATCGAATAAAACCGGAAGTTCAATCTTAAACAGCAGGAATCGGTTTTTGAATTTTACGCAAGTGATAATTGCAATGACCAAAATAAAGACTTGTTAGGTTCGGCACCTTTGAGCATTAACCTTGCTTCGCCCTTTATTGCCCTTTTTATTACTACACTACTGTTAATTCCTTGCCATTTCCAAATTATTATTTCATTTTTTTTTCTTCATCGCCCGCATATTTCCCACGCCTTCCCGCCTTTTTCCTCTCTCTCTCTCTTGGTGGTGGGATTGTCGGCGCCTTTTATCTCTAGGGGTTTGCGCCTTACTTATTTTCCCACACCCTTCAAACGTTCTCTATTCCTATCAAATTTCTTCACTTGTCTTCTGTATCTCGCGTGGATAACAGTGTTTGTGCCGTTCTCTTCTTCTGTCACCCGACTAGCTAACACCAGTCTTTATTTTCGCCTTTAAAATTTGTGTCACCTTATACGCGCCTATTCGTCGTGTTAATTAATATTAATTCATCGGTGTGTAATAAGACGCATCTCTACGCGCCATCACCTTCACGAGGCTATTTCACCTGCGCCATAGTGGACTCGCCTTCACCCGCCGCTTCAACAACGGCATCATCCGCTTCAAAACAAGCATTCTAATCCCTCTACGCTCACCTGAGTTACTTTCTTTCACCACCTACGCACCCACATCCACACGCTCACCTCACCTACACAAACATACGCCACCTCTTCCTTTCTCAGTCCGCCATTTGTCTCATCAACCATTCTTCGATTCATCACTCACCGTAACCAAAAGGTAAGTCTCGTTTTCATTTGTCTTACATTATTATTCATTTTTGTTTTTCACCCGCTATTCGCCATCTCGCCTTGGTGCTCAGACAAGGCTTAAGATATTTTATTCTGCTCTGTCGTACGGGGGTCATTTTTTCAGCTGTAAACAAATATTGTATTTTGTTATAAAACAGAGTTATCTAAAAGATATCATTACGTTATGAATAATTAAAGTCTAAGCGCAGGATTGATGATAACACTATCTCCCTAATGCATACAATGGACTCTGTATCAAAACTGATAAGAAGAGAAAGTTAAAAAGACCTTTTACCATTCTATTCAATTTAAGGGCATCTAACATAGTGTTTATGAAAGGAAATTGAATCATTATAATGCCTTGTAAATTTATTTTGAGACAGATATGTAAAGATATCGATGATTTATTTCGGCGCCATCGATAACCAAGTAAAAATCCTGAATGATGCTTCCGTCGTTTATGAGGCATCCGTCGCTAATGTGTTTTATGATATTTGTGTTGTCTTTATGACACTTTCTATCATACACACAAACGACAACTGAAATACCATTCGCAAAAAACATTTTTTACGTTCATAGAGGATCACAAAAAATACATTACCAGTGAATTAAAAAAAATTTGATCTATTATAATACTTCCATGACACTTCCACTTACAGTCAGGGGTAGTAAGACAAAATAAAAATACTAATATTTTCCAATATAGTTTACCTTATATGAAAACAAAATACTTTTTACAATAATGTGAGCATGAAAATGCTTTTAGTAATAAAAGGTGATAAGTAAAGTAAGAAATGTGGCTTCTGTGGTAGCGTTGTTTTACACGCAAGAAGTGTTTTCCCATATAAGCAGGATTCCCGTCAAACAATCACACGCTTAATGATATTATTTTGATCAGTTGCTTGAAAGTCTGGCTCAAGGAGACAAATCTGATGTTGATTTATATAGTAAAAGTTAACACATTCGTAAGTATTAATAGAAAAATGCTGCTATTTAAAACAAATCGGAGTGGTAATAAATAATTAGCCTCATTAAACCCAGTGTAGAAAAAAATACAATGCAATATTTCTAATATATATAGTGGAATAAGTAGTCATCTGTTGAAGAAATTATCCAAAACAAGCGCTGTAAATGTTGCCAATAGCAGCCACATCAGCCACAACCTTTCATCAGCCTTCTAACGAGTTCTTATGCCCTCCTCACCCAGATCACACAAATCTATAAAAGCCAACTAATCAAGTTTTAGTTTATGCTTGATAGTACTATCAAGTTTTCCTCAAAAGCTATAAGTCAAAATTTCCTTCCAAAAACTACCGAAAATCGTATTTAATCCGAACCAAATTCCAAGGTTTAGGTCTGTCAACATTTGAAGAACTCTAATTCTCTCTCTTTAAAGATTCCAACCGCATTGGATTCCAAGTTTTCCGTCAAAATACATCAACCGGAAGCGCGGACTTTAATCAATTTTTTTTTTTTTAGTTTTCGCGATTTTCTTGGACTAAATACAAAAATTTTCTTTCAACTTCGTACACTGTCTACACAATTAATTACCTAGCACTTTTATTTGCAATATTTTCCCCAAAAAATGGATTTTTTAAGGGATTCTGAGTGAAAAGTAACGTTAAGTTTTCCTTCTAAAGTACGACTTCAATAAAATTTATGCTTCTACCATTACATAACACTAAACTACATCGGAAGCATTGTTAGAGTTCTAAATTTGAATGAAATCGGTTAACCGGAAGTGCATCTTTATTGATTTTTGAGCTTTTTGAATTAATTCCGAAACTGCATTTAACTTTTTTTCATCAAACTTTTTTCTTAGATGATTTAAGAAAGAGGGTTGTGCCTCATTCCACCGTTCATACTCCGAGGTCTATTGCGGACTAACGGCACTTAAGAACTTATCACTTTTATTCGAAAAATTTAGCCAGAAAATACTATTTTAGACGGTTTCTGGAGGACCTGTCAGTTATGTTACAAATTAAACTGCCACTACAAATTTTATTGGTTTGAGACAGAGGGTGCTGCTAGTCACATCAATGTACAATTATACATGCCGCACTGAGGGCTTTGAGTAAGCCGTGTTGGAGTTCGAAATTGGTGGGTGAATGTAGAAAAAGGCTTAACGCCTTCTCGGAGGGGAAAGTTGGAGCTCTATTGGGTACCCGGACATGCGGGTTTAGTGGGTAATGAGAGGGAGGATCTGACTAGGGAGGGATCCTCTTTACCTTTTTGCGGTCCCGAGCCAGCCCTTGCCGTCACTAAGAGGTTTTGTGATAGTCAGATAAACTTTAGGTGAGAGGGCTTTGGAGAAATGCTGGGAGGACAAGCAGGGGTGCCTCCAGGCTAAAAGATTCATCAAAGGAACCAAGCAGGTGGTTTCAGATCACCTCCTGTTCCTTAGTAGGACTGGACAGGGGACCTGACTGGACACACATGGGTGTCTAGTCATTTGCATAATGGAGGACAGATCCCTTGTCTGTAGTCATTTGCATGATGAGGGAGGACGTCTAGTCCCATATGATCAACTGTGATGAGTGTCTCCGGGAAACGGTGTATGGTACTTATTCAGTGGCCCACTTCACTGGTGCTTGGTTTCGATTTTGGGAGATGAATTGGAGTTGAAGGATGTCTTGGGATATTGCAGATTGACCGGTAGACTACCGGGGTAGATTAATTCGGGGGATGAATTGGGGGGAAACTGGGGCATAAAAGCCATATAGGCTTAGGTCCCAAGCCAATAGGCACCCACTTTCAATAATAATAATAATAATACATGTATAAATGGTACCACTCTTTTTTTATGGCAAGCTCAACTGAACATTATAAAAGTTTCAATTTTAATATTATTTTGTCAATTAAATTGTAGATATTAATTACATAAGGGAAAGCCATATGAGTGTTTCAAACCAGATTTTTTTTAATTTAAAATACTGTATTTTCATTTTTTATGGAATTATTGAGTTTTTGAGTGCGTTTCATTGTCATTCTTAGGTCTCTGTGAATTACATACATTATTAATGACGACATAAGATCATTATGCGCTATGGTTCCGAAAATACTTCAAAGAAATTTGAGTGTTATTTTATGGGATTATATATATATATATATATATATAAAACAGTTCTGGACATGGATATGTTCATCCTTAGCATACGGTCAAATTATTTAAATCTCAGTTGAATTGATTGAATGAATAAATTATGTGTTTAGACATTAACACTAATATCATTAAAATAACTATTTATATAAACGGATTTTACGATCTCTTATGGTAAACCTTTAAATATTGCCCTAACATTTAATAACGTTGTGTGCACACACTTCTGTTTAATTATACATTTACTTCCTGCAATGTGTTAATTGACAATTAAAGTTGGTAGAAGACTCACCCAGTTGATCAGCTATTAAGTTTCATTACCCTTTAGGAAGAGTATTAGGAATGGAAGGTGGAGGAATACTGTACAGCAAGGGTCTGCTGTGTGCACAAGTCATGTGCCCGTGACATGTGCTCTCTATTAAAATGGGGAAGTAGCTTTAGGAAAATTAGCTAGCTATACCATATTTACCTGGCAGGTGTTGGCGGTATACTAATTGTCCATAACCTTTCCCTTTTCATTGTTACCCGAACCCTATCTTTAAAGAATTATAATTATTATTCAAATTAAAAGAAGGGGGGGATAAAGCGTTACTTTACTCTTTCCGTAACAAGTTTTAATATAATTCAGTGTTCCTTAACACATTTGCAGGGTGTTATAATTTTCAACATATTTTCCTGAATTGTTTTCTTATTGAATTTTTAAAACATCTGCAGCTTTCATTCACTCTTCGTTATGCACATTTTGCTTTCGTAAAGCTAATAAGCAAGCTATTAGATATTTTGAATACTTAATTACTTTTGATTTAAAATTAAGCTGTGCTAAACTCTTGATGCAAAACAGTTCACGATAGTCAAGACCTCCCAAGTAGGCCGACTTTTTGAGGTCTACCGCCGAAAGAATTCGCTATTATAATGATTTTTTTCTGACTTACTAGCCATAAAGTTTGTTTTCCAAAATTATGCCTTAAGAAGTTATAAAAACCAGCAACAGTGTTTATACGTTAATGAAAAATAATGCGTAAGCAAATCCCATTGGCCAGCACAAAAATCAAAGTTCAGAAAACAAAGAGAAAACTATGTAAGTCACCATTTTACAATGGCGCTTAAGTTGGCTAGGCTATGGACTATGATGAATTATCATCAGGAATTTCTACTTTCTCTTACTGCTGGTGAGAGAAAGTATGATTATAATTGTGTCAAATTTTCGATGTCAAGTTTTCTCTGGATATACATGTTTTAAGGTGCCCTGAATCTCAAAAAGGCAAAAATGGAAAATCGCTATTTTATTATTTTTAATATTCAACTTTTTTTTTTTTGTATTTATAATTTATTCATTTTATATACTTTATTTTAATAATTACATTATTTTATTTTAAATGTCTTCTTGACTACAAAAACTAATATTAATTTTCATTTAATACTGTCTCAGCTGTTGACAGATTAATAATTAGTTAATATAAATAAACAATATATTATGATATAATGCAATTAAATTATGTAATCATGCCATCTGATATTCACATATGCAATGTGACATTCACACCAATGCTATTTGACAATCGTATATGCACATACAAATATGCTATTTCTATGTATGCTTATGTGGTTGATTGTCGTTATTGATTAATGTATTTGTGGAAAGATGGTTGTTAAATAGAAGTTCAGAAACTATTTCTGTTTGATGGGCCATCGCCGAAACTGGTCAATAAATAACCAGAAAATGAAGCAGGTTGCCACGGCAGATATCCATTACGTTTTCTACCTTTGCAGACTCAACTACAAGGATAATGAAATTCACCCTCATTAAAACACAATTTGATTTTATCTAGTTCATTTTGGGTAAGATAAAACATGTAAAAAAAGTCCCTGGATCTATTGTGATCCCCAATTCGTATACATATCTAATCTCTGATTTAGTTATCTTTCTTTCTTTCACTTGGATGAGTTGCACTTGTACTGGATGAGACTTTTTGAGTGTGATTTAAGGAAATAATTCACCATCAAATTCGCCACAAAAAAGCTGGATTCATTAGTTCCATTAGAAAACAGCATCAAGTCGGCCACTACTGAGCCTCCAAGCGCACTTCAACTACGCATTACACATCCCTATCACGTCTACTATAATGTATTGGCGTATGAGCTTCAACTTCGACAACGAATCTTTCACCTAGAAGTTGTCTCCAGCGGTAGAAAAAATTGAATAAAATATCGACCATCTGAGAGCCTGCCAGATTAACTTTAACGAGTAAACTAATCTCAAACTTAAAAACTTCACCAAGTTAGAGCGTCACAAAAGCTAATCTAACTTTAGGATTAACAAAAGTTCTAAACAAACTATGTCTTCTTCAGGTGACATATATCAGCAAACGCCATCATTTTACATTCATGCAGCACGCTACCAACATCATCACTCTTTGTTCGGTTACTCCACCCCACCCCCACCCCTATAAACGCATCTCTTCTCACAAAGTATCATAATGAAATTGGTTTAATTAAAAGCAAGCACTCGGTTCATGTGTTCTCAATTCATCATTTCACCTTCACCATATTCTGCAACCATTACTAAAGATCTTAGCAACCCCCAATTACCCCCTCAAAATTCACTTTTCCTAAAAAAAAGAAAAATAATAAAGACTTTGAAAATAAGGAAGAAAAGGAAGTATATTATGCACTATCTATAGAAAATTTAATCCAAATCTTTGAAGCTGTGTTTATGAAAAAATTGAAACAACCCCTTCTACAAAGTTGCATTTTTGGTGAACAGATTCTTTTCATGATAACAAAATTTTAAATTGAAGAGATTGACATACATCCTGAGAGTTCACAACCAAAATGGAACCCCCATGCATGTTAAATGTTGGACAAAGCCAACGAAATTTACCCATCAATATCCTCCAATTATCTAATTAAGTTATTAATTCATGAATAACTTAAATAAACGCAGCAACTTAATTTTTATTTTGTTTACATTTAATTCATTGAAATTCAAAACCAGACAAGGCAATAAGTACAAAAATGGTAATAATATTCACCAGTCTACAGTAGCGCCATTATTTTAGTCTCTGAATGAACTTTTTTGCCCAGCAAGCAAGATGATTTATACTTTAAATGGCGAATTTTTCAGCTGGGTGAGGATTAAAAATGGATCTCATTTTTTAACCTAAAAACTACCCCTGCCCCCGTGGCGTGTGGCAGAGTGAGTCATGAATAATTTAGTCGTTCTTACTAATACAGATATTAGCGACGAGGGGGTAGCTAGATGTGCCACCAACGTTGGCACAACAATACATGGCATTATAAATTATTATTATTGCTTGTAATAGATTTTCTGTTGCCACCAATATAGATTAATATTTATATTAATTATTTTTATTATTTATTGTCATTATATCAAGTAGTAGTAGAGCAACTTAAAAAATGTAACTAGCCATTATACATTATGACTTAATTTATTACATTAATATGTAATTTTTTTTTTTATATAAAGCATAATTTAAGGAGCATTTGTTCTAAGAAACGAGAAAGAAATGGTAAACGTAAATATTTAATTCATTTCCACATACGTTCTATACTTTAAACGATTCAGTTAATTGCTATCTTAACTTTTTTTTTAATTTAAGGCGCTTCAACATCTGTGGTCATTAGCGCCCAGAGCCTTCTCAGTGCACTGCCGGCCTCCGGACAGTGTTTTCTCGCTACAGACAACACTGTCCATCACCGAACAGTGAGCTGTAGAGGCTCCTAGGAAGAAATCTAAGGGTAGTACTGGACTCGAACCCGGGACCTCGGCGTGGGAGTCCAACGCGCTAACCACTTAGCTAATCCCTTCCCTTATCTTAACTTTGCAATAGATGTAAATATTCTTCGAAACTGACACATTTTTAAGAAACAAAATTTGTTCCCTTGGGTTGCACTCTCAATCTCCTTCTATATCGAGGAACCTTCTTTTCGGTGCAGTACAACTTGTTAAAAAGTAAGGATGGATCGTTTATCTTTTTTAGAAACCCGGGCCCATTGTAGTAATGAATGCAAGTCAGAATGTAAATGTCAGTAGTAACAAAGAAATTCTTCATTAATTACATTTATTTTTCGTAACAAGAACTTCTAAAAATAAGTACTATAAGATTTGGCCAAGGAACCCAAAGCAGGTCCCACCCCGAAATCATACATTTATTATATTTAACAGACTATATAGGACTAATTATACCCTATATAACTGTACACTCTATGCAACTACCATATAACCCACACTAATACAACACTACCCCATTAATATATATAGCTATGCAACTATATAACATACACTTACAACTTACTATATAAAGAAACGCCGAGTAAGCAACCCTTACCTTACTATCAACTAAATACTAACAATTATCTACTATATATTACTTGCTATCTGCTGGGCCGACTACCACTTTGGCATACCAACCGCACATCTATCCCTAAAATACCTTACTGCGCTAGGATTTACGGTGGATCAGCCATAGGTGCAGGATCACCCTTCACTCACCGCGACACTAACCAGAATGAATTCAATCGCTACCTGCTATGCCAGCGTGGTGGTACAGGTCAACTCAGCAGTGTCCTAATTTTCTAACTACTCAACTCTATTTTAAATATTACTTTTAATATTATTTTGAACGATTCTAGTACATTAAATAGTTTATATTTAATTGCGCGCCTCCTTACAGCACGTTTCATTTATGTTTATTTCTACGGAGAAAGTTTATAATTGCATTGATTTCATTTCAGAATTTTGAAAATGATTCTCACCATAATTTTTCAGCCATTTTATAAGATTTTAATTTTAAGATTTTTTTTTACATCTTTTTTTATCTCATCTCAACGTTTCGACAATTCTATGTTTCATTTTCAAGAGATCTACATTACATGAAAAAAGATAATATATAAACATTATTTTAATTATTCCACATTTTTAACTAATATTTAAATAGGTTAGAATTGTGTAATTTAAAAAAAAAAATCCCTGTATTGTTTATGAAGAAAGAATTTTTTTTTTTAATTTTTAATTTTTTTAAGGTGCTTCAGCATCCATGATCATTGGCGCCCGGAGCCTTCTCAGTGCACTGCCGACCTCAGGACAGTATTCTCCTGCTATAGACAACACTGTCGATCATCAAACAGTGAGCTGTAGAGGCTCCTAGGAAGAAAAAAATTTAAGGGTAGCATTGGACTCGAACCCTGGGAAAAAGAAAATTTTGATTTCGTCATATTAACGAAAAGCCGGGCTGGAAAACATCAGAGATTTGTTCTCCTCAATTGGTCCACCATGTGATGACCTGCTTCATTTTTACTTTCTCTTACTCCTAGTAACTTTCTCTTACTCCTAGGAAGTATTGCAATCATGTCAAATTTTCGAAATTGAGTTTTCACCGGAAATATCCGTTTTGAGGGTCACCCAGAAAAAGAAAAATCTGGTGTGACTTTTACTAGTAGATAAAATGATGAATTTTCTTTAAAATCACATTTTCCATATTTGCCCTAATTCAGAGGTGGTAGGAGGATAAGTAACCTACCTACTAATATTGACAGGACAAAAGTGATTATATTCTGGGCCAGTAGAGCACACCAAAAACTCTGAACCAACTGCATATAACACGCCACAAATTCCGCACAGCTATTCTGAATCAATTTTTTTTTTTTAATGTTTCGAATAAAAGTGATACATTTATATCTGTGCAGATAGAATACCAAGTTTAAAGGAAATCGTTATGGATACTAAAAATCGACAAATTTCTAAAAAAAAAACTCAAAACTGACTATTCAATGGATGTCAAACAGTTCATAAGGCATCATATCTTGAATATGGGGCAACTATTGAATAGTTGTGCGGAATTTGTGGCGTTAATATTAGTGACGTGTTATATGCAGTTGGTTCGGAGTTTTTGGTGGACATTACATACATATGTAAAGTCGCAGCTCCGGTTAACCGATCCTCTTGAAATTTAGGATCCTAGCAATGCTTCTAGCATAACTAGGGCCAGCATCGCTACAAAAGGAACGATGACGTGGTAGGTCTAATGCATCTTGCATCTACCGTTGACGTTGAAGGGCACTCCTGCCAAGAGTTTCATTTTCCTGAAAAGAAAAGAACTGCAGTTCCTCAAACTACAGAACAATAAGTTCCTTTCCTTTTTTTCTTCATGATTCCTGTAATCGAAAAGAATGTAGACCTTCCGCTTTCCAGTACTATCACTTATAATAGCTACTATCCTAGGGCTATAGAGCTTGAAGGGACTGATTCGTGTACCTACTAAATTTACCGTACCCCAAATATTTCATCTACTAGTTCATTAATCATTCACTTCCACCTGCTTTGACCCACTTTTACTTTGCTATCATATAATGCATATAATACAGTGCTACTGATTCACCAGAGAGCCACGATAAATCATCACTGTTACGGCAATAGGATTATTAATTATTTCCAAACAATTCTATTCTAATTGATTCAATCATACACTACAAAATTTCGTGTAAGTGATTTTAGTATTCCCAGTTTCCAGCAGTATAATTGTGTATTCAAATTATATTATTCACAGTTTTGAAAATCAATCAGTGAATTTTCCATCTTTAGCAGGCTTTATTAAACCAATCGCTGGATTTATTTAAACATATCATAAATTTCGCTCCCATCTTGTAAAGCGTACATGATTGTATTTCAATCTAATCTGAAGGGGCAAGCGTACATGCTTGTTTATGGCTTGCCCCTTAAACCATGGAGGTCTTCCGAAAGTAGGTATATACACATTATAGGAAGGCTCCTTTAACTGAATTACTGTTCTCTAGTTGCCACATATTCAAGATATGATGTCTTATGAACTGTTTGGCGTCCATTGAAGGGAGTTTTATGTGGATCATGTCTACTGAGTTAGAAACATCTTTACCCAAGCGTCTACGATTTCGTTGTGTCTTAGGCCAAAGGGCGCTGTAATCCCCATAAAGCTAATCTTAAGCTTTCTTTCTGTGATACTGCAATACCAAGAAGTTCCAATATTTCTAGGACAATGTGATTAGGTGGGGAAGGCTATTTTTATCAGTAAGCTTTTACTGTCGTTCACTATTGAAAAAAAGGTTATGTGGCAAAGTTCTAATGCATTACAGGGCCAGGCAAAGAGAATTTTTTCAAAAACACATGCATTCTCTAATAAGCAAGCTAATTTGTTGAAATTGCTATTTCAATCGTATATAGCACATCACAATTTGCTGCTGCATTCGGAACTGTCAGTAAAAATGTAATGGGCATCAGGCCATCGGGCTTTTATGTAAAATCATTTAAAAAAAGGCATTTCCAAAATGTAATGTATTCCAGATAATCAGAGACTGAGATTTCCAAAAAATCAGAGCATATTCAGTTTATACAGAGTGTATAAACTGAATTTGCTCTGTGCAAGTCTGTGTTATCACACTGTCTGACAGACGCATCCTGAAGATGGGCGAACGCCCGAAACCGGTCGATGACCACAAAATGAAGCAGGCTACCACGGAAAATGTCTCTGATGCTTTCCAGCTCTGTGGAACCAACCACCACAAGAACTATTCCAGATAAGTCTTCATTGAAAGTGATATTTATCTTTCTAATCAAGCTTTGAAAATGAACGGAATAAAGAGGTACCTTATTACCACGAGTGGACAAGCCTGGAAATAGGAATTATTCTTTAGAGACTGTACAGTAAACAATTTTTAATCTCCATAAATCCAGTGAAACTCTTCTTAGAGGAGATTTTCTAAATCCACCGCATACCGAGATATGGAATAATCAATTACACATACTATAAACAATGTCCAACGTCAACTAAAATCCTCCCCTCCAAATGATGCCCAGCGACCAAAGATAAAATTTCACCATACTTCTTTATAACATAGCAAATTATATTTGGTTCTTAATTGAAATCAGGATATCCCTGTTTTGTATGATAATACTGAAATCATATTTGGTTATATTTAGTTCAAAGAATATTTCATTACGAGATATTTCTTCTCTCTTTGACTTTCATCTCTCTCTCTCTCACTCCCTTTTACTGAACCAAACAATTAAACATTCAACTTTATTGTTTCACAATCTCATTGTACATAAACTTACAAAACAAAAGGAACCCATTTGATAAACGTATACAATATAGAGAATATGGTAAATAATCAAACCACATTGTAATCAGGATTTTAACCAAATTTTGGAAAATGACAATAACGCTTTCCATCTGTGAAAATATTCTAAAGAACAAAAGTTGTTATAAATTAAATTTTGAATCGATTGTAATATGTTTATATTGTATTTACACAGTATTGTTTTTATTTAGATTATTTAAATGCCTGATCTTTGCAAACATTTCACGGGGACACTAAAAAAAACCTAGCGGCAAAAGCACGATGATTATCCAATGTACGTACGTACATACATCAAATATTTGTACTTCCTGCAGTTTTTTAATATTTTGTTCACACAAAAAAATACACACATACACACAAACAAACATACATACAGACTAATTTCTAAAAACACTGTTTCCATAATCATGGTACCTCAAAACATGCATTTTCGTGAAATCTCAATTTCGATTTTTTTTTTTAATTAGCGCCCGGAACCTTCTTAGCGCACTGCCGGCCTCCGGACGTGCTCTCTCGTTACAGACTGCACTGTCTATTACCGGACAGTGAGCAGTAGAGGCTCCCAGGAAGAAAAAATCTAAGGGTAGCACAGCTGGACTCGAACCCGGTTCCTCCGCGTGGGAGTCCAGTATACGCTAACCACTTAGCTATTCCCTTCCCTTAATTTCCAAAAATTTGACTCGATCGCAATATTTCTTCTTATCAGGAAAATAAGTGAGAGTAGAAGAGTGTGTGTGTGTGTGTGTGTGTGTATATGTTTGTGTTATTCGTTGAAGAATCACAGCGAATTCCTTCAAGGTAGCCGGGGTCACATTATATCAACCCAAAGTGTTACTACTGTACTAATGTATTTTTGGTTTACTCTTTTACACGCAAGTTTTCTCTAAAACTACAGTATTTTATTTAAGTTTCCACATTAACTATTCATAAGTAGATTTATCAATTTCTTTGCAACAATTTATATTGGTGGGGTAAAGCCTTGTCCAATGTCCAATGAGAGATAATAGCAAAGAAGTGCTATATGCGGTAGTGTGAGTTTATTGATAATGAATCTATTCCTTTCATTGGGTTTCTCACTTGAAAGTGTATAGCTAGGCCCTTGACATAATTGTGATTCCCGCAGAAGAACCAAGTGCTCAAAAAAATGATTAGAATAGTTCCGCTTATGCAGTGACAGCTACTACTAGTTACTTACTCAAAGAGGTCGCGAAGCCAACGATGTTTCAGTCACCATGAAAAACTGCTTGGAATTGAGATTGAGGTGAGGGAGTGGGCGAGAGGATTGGAATGAAGGGAAAAGTTTGATACAGGATTCATTGTAACGGGAGGGACTTTGCTAAATCATGGTCAAAAAGAATCTTCTGATCTATGTGGATTATGATTGGTGAAATAATAAAAAGCAACGACTATGCGTCGGAGAAATTTGTATTCTGTTAAGATGGTATGTTTAGTGACTCTTTAGAATTCTAGTCCACATTAATCCAGATGCTGCAGAACAGTGATGTATTGAGCCGTCTTTTGTTCTGTAAAGTAAGCAAGTTTGTTTAGGTCTGATATGTGGAATAATAAATGTAAATATATTGTAATGAAAATTAAAATATAATTTAATAGCTATTGATGTCAACAATATTATTGATTCAAGATACATTTCTTCGTTCGGGTTGGTTGAAGTATATCTAAATATGAAGCGAAGGGAGCCCTCCTCAGAATCTCTAGGGAGGGCATGGGGGGATGTGGGCTGGGGGGTGGGAGGCGAATGCCCCCTTCTGCAGGCTCCCTCCCCTGGGACTTTCCTAGAGTTAGCATGACTAAGAAATATAGCTTCGTTAGGAAATTTTCTACGAAGCTAAGTACGAAAGGAGAGTGGAGCGATGGATCCGCCATGGACAGTATTAGCAAGCATGCCATTAAGTGGTACACAGATGGGTCTAAGACCCTCGAAGGAACCGGGGCAGGGGTGTTTGGGCCTAGAATCAAACACTCAGAACCCATGGGCAAGTTTCCTAGCATCTTCCAGGCGGAAATCTACGCTATTGGAAGGTGCGCTCAGTTAAACCTTGATCGGGGATATCGGAATCAGGAGATAGTTATCCTATCCGACAGTCAGGCGGCCATTAAAGCACTGAGCTCTTACGTACTCAGTTCTAAAATGGTATGGGATTGCCTAGGCAAACTTAATGAACTAGGCAGGAGCAATAAAGTTACCATGCATTGGTGCCGGGTCATGTCGGCGTGGAGGGTAATGAGGTAGCCGACACCCTGGCAAAAGAAGGCGCTGTATCTCCTCTTATTGGGCCAGAGCCCTTTTGTGGAGTCAGTGCCCAAGTATTTCTAGAAGAAATCAAGAAGAAGGAGGTGGCTGAAAGAGCTCGTCTCTGGAACACCATCCCGGGACTGAGGCAGGTCTGTCTGGGCGGTTATAACCAGGAAAGGTCGAAAGCCTTCATCAGCCTGAGTAAGAATAGGATCCGTATTCTTACGGGATTCCTTACGGGGCATTGCAGACTCAGGGGGCACCTGAGAAAGCTTGGCCTAGTAGGTGACGGCATATGCAGATTCTGTGGAGAGGCGGAGGAAACTCCGATACACCTCCTCACGGACTGTGATGCCGTCATTCAAAGAAGATTTAGTAGTCTGGGCTGTTACCAGATAGGGGAGGAAGAAATACCTACCCTAGAACCTTCCAGGATCCTGAGATTTCTCAGGGAGTTAAACCTGGAGAGGGTGCTATAGACGAGCTAGCTCATCTTAGGCACCAGAGGGGGGTACAATAGATCAAGAATGGTCGCGGTACAGAACCCTAGGAAAAAAAAAAAATATGAAATGTGATATTAATAAAATTAGATTAATATCTCAAAGAAGGATGGTTTCAAAAATACATCTCAGTCTGTCATGTGCTGATATGCTATATACTTTTCCTTTTCAAAATCGATTATCGTCTCTGTGAAACTAGAAGAAGCGATGTTGAATATGTGGATAGATCCGCAATGCTGGATAACATCTGGTATTTTATCCGTCGTAGCAAAAAAAAAATTATAAATTTAAAAAAATAAAAAAATAAATATGCATGCCACGACGGATAAAATACCAGATAGAAGATGCGATACTTCATTTTTTTATGACATGTTGTAAAGGGATCCGAATCATAAGATCCCCACCTAGGCCAGACTAGGAAGGGACATTTCGATTCATATAAACAGAGCGACAGCAGTTCAGTTCAGGACAGTTTACGACCAGTTTGCAACAAGTCAGCCAGCAGCATCCTATCTACTACCTTCTTATTACTCACCCAGTCTGTCTCTTTATATTTCTCTCGCTACCTAACTTCTATTATTATACTTGTAAAGTTCTTGCAGTTTGTGTGTTCTTTTCATCACACAGTGTTCAGTATATCATCTAGTTTATTTCTCTAAAATTCATAGGCTAGACTAGGAAGAGACAGTTCAATTTATTTAATGTGCTTCTCCGCTTTTCGGATCCTATGAATCTATAATGAATCCGGATCCTAATACACTTGTGTAAAGTTAAGCTCAATTAGAAACAAATCCATTACTTTCATATTTGACTGATAGTTTTCAATTAGATAATATGATTCTCTATTAATCACTAATTTTAATGATTCTATGTACAGTATTTATTTGGATACTTCACTTTTGTTTTTTAGAAGGATGTAATTATTTCTTCTTTTTTTTACTCTGTTTGCATAATATTTTTCTATTTACTTTTAAAAATTTATGTTTCATTACAGTTAAATCACAAATCATTAAAAAAATGGAAACTTTAAGAAAAATACAAAGTATTATATATGGGAAAATTGAATTTAGCAAAGTTCTAGGAAAGTTGGTACGTTACTTTAGCTATAAAATGTTATTTTAATGAGATGTACAATATACGAATGACGTAGATATAGATAATAATTATCATTGTGTCGTCTCTGCTGCTAGAATTCTTACTTTGAAGTAAAGCGCGACGTAACTGAATAATTCTTTGCAGTTTTCGCGATCTTCATGCAAAAAGTCTATAACGATATATTTTTTTTTTTAATTGCTGTGCAATGTAATTTTACACACATGCCCACATAATATAAAACTGACACATTCTGACTCATTTTTCCGAGAGTATTTATTGATTTTTAGGAAATTTCTGGTTGGACTCAGCAACGTTGAGCTCAGCTCTGAAATTCCATTCCTATATAATTTGCAGTGTTTCTGCAAATCGACAATGAAAAAAAGGAAAAAGTGGCTATATACGTCTTATAAAATTTCAAGATTGAAGAATATTTACCGTATAATTTAGGAAGAAAATGAAATGTTTTATCATATACCAAATATTATGTTTTTTTTCATATAATTGATTACCGCTAAACTTGTACATATTACTTATTCATTAAGGTTATTTTTGATGTTGTGTTTATAAAAGCTAAATATAACAAACTGTCTTTAAGAAGACATAAGTGTGACCAAAAAAAAAAATATATATACATATATATAAAGAAAAAATAAGAAGGATGCTTTCATCAGTCTAAAAATAAATGATAGACAGCAATAAGTGAGAGAGGCGGCCGTGGTTGTAGCAGCTCTTTACAAATTACCACCCTCTACTGTGGAAGTTTGACGTGACACAGACACCACGTTGTCGTTCACCCTCTCCAATTAGCTTCTGTAGACAGTTCTCACATGAGTTATGACGTTCCTCTTGGCCCATTCCTCCTACCACTATTATATCCTTGCTTTAGCAAGGAATATTTCCTTCTTCCTTGTGTCAAGAACCGTTTTATCTATCTTACTTTTTTTTTCTCTATTCGTTCTCTCTTGCCCTTGTACCACTGTTGTTAAGTCTGTGTGACGGGTGTAGCCAACAACTCATTTCTCACTGGTTTCCCTTCCCCATTCTTCTGCATCCTCCGTCTCCTCCTTTCATACCTAAAAAGTAAGATAGAGGTGGTAGTAATTTTTTTTTGTGAACTCACATAGCATTTTTTACAATCCCGCTGAGACTTGCTCAAATTATTCATGATTTTGTTGTGAAAGATTGAGCTCATTTTTTAAAACCTAATGAAGTCACGGAACTCCTTTCACCCCCCAAACTCCGCTTTCCCATAATCATAGACCAAAACTTTACTGTGATTTCCCCTAAGGGTATTATTACATTTATTTATTTATTGTTTTTGTTGTTTTTTTATAACTTATTACTATTGAAAAGAAACAATGTTTTATTTATTTCTTTATGAAGAAAAAATCATTAATTAATTCAATATTTCTTCTTATCAGGAATAAGCGGAAGTAGTAGAGTGAGAATGTGTAACACATGCATTTTTGCAATAAATTGAACATTGTGAAAAGCTTAAATTTGGTCTTCAAATAGTTTACAAAAACAGCATCCCAACTGCACAACATGCATTTATGCCGACGCCACCACTATTCTCTCTCCTCTAATAATGATTCCGTAAATCTCAGCGTTCCCTACAAGCCTAACACCGATCCAGGATAGTCAATCGTTCTCTAATAAATCCCTTAAACAAAAAATTGTCTACCTATTTATCTTCTATTCAATATTCCTATCGCACCCATAGACCCTGTTTGATTAGTATCTACCTAAACAAGCGATTAAGTGGAATTCACACATTAGACTTAAACGAATTTCCTACAACAATCGTCACAGACTACTTGCTAGACTCCTTGAGAAACGCTCTAAACTAATTCTACTGCACAAAAGACGACTCACAATCCGTTGCTCTTTATTATGTCCTCCAACCATAATCCACATAGTTCATAGAAAATTCCTTTTGTCCATGGATTCAGCAAAGTCTTGTGACAACAAATCCCATAGTAGACTCTCTCCCTTCATCCAAATCCTCTCGCATAATCTCCAACCTTAATCTCACTTCTAAGCAAACTTGTTTTGGCGAATGAAATGTCGTTTGGCCCTGCCAACCTGTCTTTGGTGATTGTAGTGGAAGAATCAAATGGAATAATATTAATGAATTGAAATACATTTAAATTTCAAAATTGTATCATTTTTAAAGGAAAATTGCACGTTGGCTGGAAAAAGGTAAAAAAGCAGGTACAAGACACCGTTACAAGAGAGGTCGGGGAACTCGGTCCGACTTTGATTTTTTTAACCCCCTTCTAGAAATCAAATATAGAGGACAGGTTTTAACTACCAAGAGGAACATTATTGCATGAATCCTCTTACAGAATTCACCCAGTAACATTCGTCGCATTCAAAACTTCACTCATTCTTTTCAAATTCAGCGTGTCAATAAGTGTTATGTGACATTGGAGTTTAAATCAATCAAGTGCAAAACCTTCTATATATTTATAAGCTTATTATTGTGAAGTATTTAAATTCATTTAGAGACAATAATAATTTATTTTAAAACATTGGTGACTTTTTACTTATTTCTTAATATTTCTCTCTTTTCTAAAACTTACTCACACTAACTGCATAAGGGGAACTAGTCTATTCACTTCTGTTTGTACTTGGCTCTTCTACGGGGAATCACAACATAATGGCAGGTATATCAATTATTTAATTAAGTTATTATTGCTTTGTATCTAAATTCTTTTTAATATTGAATTATATTTATTTAATACAACTCCAGCTAATTCTCTACTATTAAATGGATTAAATAAGAGTCAATGTGATGAATATAATATAATAATGGCACTGTAAAATAACATATTATTTCATATAATGTAATGAATATAATGTCGTCGTCGCTAATAACCGCTATAGTTGAAGCGACGCTAAATAAAAACAACAACAAAAATGGATTAAATAAATATTATCAGAGATATTTTCCCGTGATACCTGCTTCTTTTTGTGGTCGTCGTACGCCCATCATCAGTATGCGTTTGTCAAACAATCTGATAACATAAATTTGCACAGAGCAAATTTAGTTTATACACTCCAGTGTATAAATAATATTATAATAATAACTTAATTATAATAAATAATAATAATAATAATTACTTAATTAAATAATATTATATACCTGCCATTATATTGTGATTCCCGTAGAAGATCCAAGTAAACACAGAAATGGATAGACTAGTTCCACAGTATGCAGTTAATTATGTAATGTTATTGGTTGGGCGTGTTGTATGTGTTTATGTTGTAGCACGGTTTTGAAAGGACTTTATGTGTGAGTAAGTTTTAAGGAAGAGAGAAGTATTAAGAAATAAGCAAGGATGTTTTAAAATACTGGAGTGTATAAACAAAATTTATTCTGTGCTCTATTTATAATCAGTGTGCTAAATTTGCTCTATGTTATCACAAAAGCATCTTGATGATGGGCGAGCGCCCGAAACCGGTCGATGGCCACAAAAAGAAGCAGGTTATCACGAAAAATATCTCTGATGCTTTCCAGCTCTCCGGAACCAACCACAACAACTGAATTAAATATAGTTCAATAATAAAAAAGATTTTAGATTTACATAACTTAATTAAATAAATATATTGATACATCTGTTTCAATCAAAAAAATTATATACTTTAAAACTATTTATTATTTAACGTGTTAACTGTTTATATTTTTCATTTTTAATTTACAAAAAATGTTAATTGGTTTAATTTTTTAAGATAATTATCTTTTATTATAGTTATGTAATAGGTTTCATCCACAGCAAAGAAAATGCAACCACAGCAGAGTGAAGAGAGGCCCTCTCTGGTTAACAGAGACTACTCTCTGACTTAGGCAGGCTATAGTGGGAGAACCTGTGTATATAAGCCAGTGGGAATCTATCTAAAGATATCTATCAGATACAACCATACAACTGTACATCGCATCGTGTCATATCTTTACTCACACCATTCATTCTATCATTTTCATTATAAAGTCCAGTGCAGTTAATGTAAACTTAGCTACATTATATTAGTGTCAGCATATCTCGTTAATTTAATCAAACCTAATTTCTCTCCTTAACAACTCCATTATAGTTACAATATGTTCCATATATTTCAAATCCAATTTAATAGAACTTTTACGAAATATTCAGTTAGAGAATATTCACAGCTAGGTAACAGTAATGAGACCCAATAGATTTTCTATGTTCCAGGTATGCCATAATTATTTCCGGAACAAAAAAAGCTTTTAAAGTTTGAGAAATATTTTTTCATCTTTAAAACAAAAGTAACGATATTTTATTTTTAAAAAATTTTTAAAAAGACATCTACGAAATGTAGCATTAAATGGAGAATATTATATAAAAAAAAAGAATGAGTTATATTAATCTTTTAAATGACAATACACTAAAAAAAAAAAAAAATTATAATACTAAGGACAGTTTTGGAAGAAGGGGGACAAGTAAGATAAGGTAATATAAAGGAACAGTTATGGAAAAGTCTGTTATGTGTATTTACATTGTATTTTTGTGACGGTGGAAATAAGGAAGGCCCAGTTGTAATTCTCTAATGGAAACAATAGAGTTATTACTTGGTCTCCATCCGGCCATGCAAACCGGTTACAGACCACAAGGAAATAAGATTTTCAACTCTTTCCACCCTATTTTTCTTTATTTCTTCTTAACTCTATTTCTTTACTTTTTTTTTTTTTTTTTATGTTCACCATTTTTCTTCTTTATTTTTTACTTTTCTTACTTTCTTTTTCTTTCCACTTTCAACGTAATATTGTAATGGACCGGTAAGGCTTTTGCTTTTTACCAACAACTTTCAATGTAATTCGTACAAATGTCTCCTTTTATACAAAAGCAAAAAAAAGGATGTATATATTCATTTCTTTTTGTTTTTCCTTTTTCCTTTTGCTGTAAGAGTAAATTATTTTCTTTCATGTTGTATTTCGAAACATTGAGTTTCATACACAGCCTTTGGAATCCACCAAACAAGTTTGTCTTTTATTTGAGTCTGGAATTACAAAACTGATTTGTAGTATTAGTTTTCACCCATATGCTTGAGATTTCACCTGTTTTAATTGACATCAGAAATTATCAGAGACAATCAAACAATATATAGAAATATTGTAAATTAGAGTATATTACTACTGTGATGGATGCCAGAAACATATTTTATTTGAAAAATATTATTTCAAGAATATCCTAACATTCAAAAGGGTAAGCCAGGTAGAAGAAGTCCAGTTACTGGGAGAGTTCATGAACCTTGATAGCATTGTCCTACCCCCTTCTTCTCACAGGGGAGGAATTGAACGAACAATTAGAAGACAGTTTATTGTAGACACCGAAGCAGAGCACTTGTGTTTCGCTCTCTTAGAATCAGTGGCAGTTTAAGTTAAATCAAAGCAGATTATTGTGATATTGTAAAGTTTAAATTCTTTTAAAGAATAAATATAATTATTTTAAAATAGTGGTGCTCTCTTGATTATTAGCACTAATACTTCTTTCTCTTAAAACTTACAAACACAAGCCCTTTTACTAAACCGCTCGTGCTACTACACACTACCACTACACTACAACTACAACACACCAATTACATTTCACTACAACAATGTATATTTAAAAAAAACTGGTTTCAATCAGAAATATATGTTAAAATTTTTAGTTTTGAACGGAAATTCATGTTTCAGGATCATCAGAATTCAGAAATTGTAGTATTTTAGTAAATTTGTTTCTCCACTATAGGCTAGCCACTTCTTCAAGGGCTTCGTGACCTCGTGTGGGGGGGGGGGGTATTCTAGACTAGTAAAACTTAACGCCCGACTTGGGTTTAGCAAAAAATCCATCAGCAAGTTCTAGCTCATTACACACATACACACACAATTAAAATTACTACTACTGTCACAAGAGATTTAGCATCAAACACATAAATTTGTTTATTATGTGAATAGGTTTGCTATGCTCGATAAAATCAGGTATTTTATCCCGTGGCAACATGCAAGTTTTGTTGTTCCTGACCGGGATTCGGAATTTTCATCCATCGTCAGATTATTGTTTTCAAATTCGTGTAAAGAGCTGACTTCAACTTAATGTTTTCGTTACAATGCGGGGGGAGGTTATAAGGTTATGTTACTATATACAGGGTGTCCCAAGCTATATGGATAACGACTTTTTCTCGGAAACTAAGATAGCTAGAAAAAAAACTAAAAAATACTTATCCCCGTAGTTTTTGTGTTAGAAAATCAAATTTAATTTGCAAATTTATTTTGGTGCTTCCAGAAGCGAGATACAGGCACCAACTTCATTTTTTCAAATGGGGAGGCGTGGTTTTTATTTAAGAAATAGATTTCTCTATTTTTTGTAAGAAAAATTTACTTGAACGGTTTTTTTTCTGTGAGTGATATTTTACAAGTTATGAATGAAAACATGATTCTTATAAGAAATTTCAAAATGATATTATAACGGTTTTTTGATTAAATACGAAAAAAGTACCATTTTATTATAAATTTTACTCCTTATTAATTACAAATCTTGCTCGAACTGGCCTCCACCATTAGAGATGCATACACATGCTTTCTCCTGACAATTCTACTTTACGACCAAAGAAATACATCTCTAATGGTGGGGGTCAGATCGAGCAAGATCTGTTATTAATGAAGAGTAAAATTTATAATAAAATAGTACTTTTCTTCTTATTCAATCAAAAAACCGTTATAATATTATTTTGAAATTTCTTATAGGAATCATGTTTTCATTCATAACTTGTAAAATATCGCTCAAAGAAAAAAAACCGTTCAAGTAAATTTTTCTTACAAAAAATAGAGGAATCTATTTCTTCAATAAAAACACTCCTCCTCGTTTGAAAACATGAAGTTGATATATATATATATATATATAGTATGTATGTATAATAACAAAAAATTGTATGAACTATAAATGATGATTAGACATTATTACATCATTATTTAACGAGAAATTTTATGGATTAGTGTCGTCATTTTAAAAAAAGAAACTGAAAGCTGTAAAATTTGCCGGAAGGAAAAGGGCATTAGATAAAGAATATATCTCTAATTTTATTTCCTTTGAATGTGTTATATAAAATAATGAAATAAAAAAAAATATATATATATATATATATAAACCATAATTGCACAGATATGTACGTTGCTGTAAGCAGTACATATATACTGCTTTGAGAATAAGCTTCAACCATTTTGGTTTAATATTACAAAAGCGAGTTTTCATATGGCGAACAGTAAGGATATTTGTCCTACAGGGACCCTGTTTAGACCCTGTAACGGGGACCCTGTGTTAGAGAAATGTGTCCCCGACCGCCTAATTACAGCCCTGCCAACTCTTTTTACCCTCATGTATTTATTCTTTTTTTTTTTTTTTTTGTTTTGTCATCGCATTTCTGTCGGTATGTCGCAAACGCCGTGACCACTACAAAGGGGTATTATATGCGGTGGAAAAAAATAGGGTGTATTTCTTTCTCCCTTTTATTTCTAACCCAGACCCAAGGGAATTGTGTCGGTCTTTGGCTTATATGCTCTGCGCTCTTTCTACGACTTTCAGTTGCTCTTACAAATTATGATAAAAAAAACAACATTTTCTTTAGTTTATTTACTTCTTATTAGATTTTTCATTATACATTTCAGAATAAAATTAAATGAACACGTATGGACATTGTTCTAATAATTAACGTAATTATTTGTTCATTCATTGTTCTTTTGACCGCGGTATGTTAAACAGTAGCACAGAGAACAAAGTAATGGTTTTAAATTTTATTTAACTAACTCTTTTTATTAATTCACGAAGTCCAGCTTTGTGCTTTTGGCTTTTTTACATGACCATACAATTTTATGTTTGTAAAAAAATAAAAAATAAAAAAAATCTAGCGTGAAACACTCTTACGACTCTCTCTTAATCTTAATTAATACAACTTAATCACCAATCTTTAAAATTGTAACGCTTATCATGATTTGTTGGGCTGCCATAAAAAAAAAATGGTGATAGGGGTTTTACATGTTTAGCTGAGCGGCCTTACGCAAAGCGCCTTATGTCAAAACCAACTTATCCAAATTTAAATTTAAACTGATATACCTCCAAAACCTAGCTAAAATCATTTTGTCCGGAAAAGTTCACGAATAAAACAGATACGTATTTATCTTCTTTTTTTTTTTTTTTTGCAGCAAGCGTTTCAAGTTTAATGAAAATTGTAGCCATTTTCGAGAAAATTCCCAAAAAAAACTGTTCTATAAGCTCGCATTTTCTTTAAGACAATTTTCTTCAAATTTGCCGAATCATTATAATTACTTTTCTGATTTTTTTTTATTTTATTTGAGTTACTTTGTTCACTCGAACAGAAATCTTTCAACTAGGAATCTATTTCAGCTAGGAACATTAATTTCTTGCGATAATTCTGCGACAGCAAAATTTCCATTTACAACAATAAGCTGAGATAAAAAGTGATTGTTAAATTTAGATAAATAAAAGAAAAATCTGGTGTGAAACACTCACACAACTTTCTCTTACTCCTGTTCTCAAAATTATAATTGACAAATGATATAGTTTGTGTACCAAATATAACGAAATTCGTCGAAAACTGACAAAACTTTTCAGTAAAAGCGCACTTCCGACTTACTAATTTTCTTAAATCTTGGAATTTTGGCCATCAATTTATTTCTAATTAATTTTGTTTGGATGATAGAATTGTATAAAAATTACTATGACAGCACTTTAGAGAAAAACATAACCACGACCCTCCCCTAAAAGTGCCCTTAAATGAATTTTCCCTGAGAAATGTTTAAAATAAAAGATGTAGATCTTAGCATCTTTAGTTTATATACGAAGTTTCAATAAAATCGTCGGAGCCATTTTTGAAAAAAATCGCGAAAAAAATGAAAAAAATCATTTAGTAAAGAGTTAAAACAAACGTACTTCCGGTTATGTGATTTTTTCAAACTCGGAATTTCAACAACATGTTTAATTCTAATTAACATTATTTAGATGAGCGAATTGTCCAGTAAACTGAAATAGTACTTTAGCTGAAATCCTAACCCCACCCCTCCCTCAAAAGTGCCCTTAAATGAATTTTCCCAAAGAAATGTTACAGATAAAAGCTGTAGCTCATTGTATGTGTAGTTGATGTTCCATGTTTGAAGAAAATCGTCGGAGCCATTTTTGAGAAAATCGCAAAAATGTAAAAAAAAAAACCTAGTAAAGTGGTACTTCCGGTTGAGGAATTTTGTCAGATAACGTACTGTCGGATCCCCATGGTGATACCTAAACGGAATATCAAGTTTTAACTTTCCACAGTTTTCCATTTTTGAGCTATGCTGTTCACATACACACACACACACACACACACAGACCATTTGCTAAAAACCACTTTTTTGGACTCAGGGAACCTCAAAACGGATATTTCCGGTGAAAACTCGATATCAAAAATTTGACAAGATTACAATACTTCCTCTCTTACTAGAAGTAAGAGAAAGTAAAAAGCGGCACATCACAGTCGTATATTAGTATATCATGAAAATGATAACCAATACATGGAATATTTTATGCTAGTCTGCTAACTAAGACGAAGTGATATAGGAAATCGGGTGAAAATCTACCAGATTTATAGATTCCATTGTTATCCTTAACCAGTAAAATCACACTGCAACTATCACCATATCCTGATTTATGAACAGACTAAACTGGCTTTAATACCATTTCAAATCACCGAAATTGGGTTACCTATGTGGAGGCTTTTTTCTGGAAGCTTACACATCTAAAATTCATAGTTGTTGTGGTGGTTGTTGTTGTTCCGCAGAGCTGGAAAGCATCACAGACATTTTCCGTAATAGCGTGCTTTATTTTGTGGTCATGTACCGGTTTCGGGCGTTCCCCTATCATCATCAGGGTGTTTTTGTTGAACAGTGTAATAACATAGACTTGCACAAAGCAATACAGTTGATACACTGTACAGTTTGCTCTGTGCAAGTCTATGTTATTACACTGCTCAACACATCCTGATGATGGGCGAACGCCTGAAACCGATCGATGACCACAAAAAAATGAAGCAGGCTGTCACGGAAAATGTCTCTGATCTAAAAATTCAGATACCTTGGATGGAAGTGGTTAAGAAACATATTTCACTATAAATTATTCTTGTTAATACTACAAATTAAAGCCAGTATCGCAATACAACACAGGTTTTTACGTTGGTGCCTCTGAACCACATCCATTTATGGCCTTTTTTCTAGGTGTTTATTTTAATTTGCCACTTCATTTTGCCCATTATTCCGAATGTCCAACATTGGTTGTAATTACATGGGGGGGGGGGGCGGTCACGTAGTTTAGCATTTATTGCCTGTTAAATTTGAACCAAAACACATCTACCAAAATTCTTAGGAAAGATGGAACTGGAAGAGAAACTATTATAAAACTAAAAATATATAAATATAATATATATTCAAAGAAAAACCCTTGGATTTCCAAGAAACTGGTACTTTGTATAAAATCAAGACAAAAAAAAAATTGAACATGTTCAGAAGAAATAAAATTGGCTGGATTATTCCAAAAAAGAGAAAAAAAAGTTAAATCCTGAGTTTTTTTATCAGCTAAGAATACAATAAAAATAATATATATAAAATATAATAAAACAATATAAATATAACTGCAGGAGATCACGAGCAGCGGTCAATAAAAAAATACACCTTTTTAAAAAAAAATTTTTAACTTTTTATTGACCGCTCCTTCTTGATTTCTTGCAATTAAAATCGAACATCCGAGAATCATTATTATTATAAATATAATAAAAAGCATTTGCTATCTTTTATCCTAATTACAATTTTCTGTCTTAAACCATATTTGCATCATATAAAACGTTCTAAAATGTAATATTAATTTTAAAACAGAATTTTTCGGAATCTTATTTAGCGCTGGAGATTGGGCGAGGAATGCAAGATATGCTGCATCGCATTCAGATGGCTAGGAAAATCCTGATAAAAATGCATGAGGTACATCTGTAAATTTTTTATAATTGTTAAAGTAATAAAATGTTGAAGAAAAGGGATTAGTTCAGTGGTTAGCGCACTGGACTCCTACGCGGAGATCCCGGGTTCGAGTCCAGCTTTGCTGCTTTTAGATTTTTTCTTCCTAGGAAAAATATTTCCGGTAATGTTAGACAGTGTTGTTTGCAACAAGAGAACACTGTCCGGCGGCCGGCAGTGCACTGAAAAGGCTTTGGGCGCCAATGAAGCGCCTTAAATTAAAAAAAACATTACAAAAATTAAATATTCAATCGCGCTGCTAGTTATTATTAAATGAAAATAACTATGTAATACTTAAGTTTTGTCATTTTCATCAACATTTGCGTGATATTCATTATTTGAGAGTTTATTCATAAACAGGCTACAATGAAGTAAACATTGTATAACCTTACCAAATAAAACCAACCTTATCTCATTCAAATCACACAAGCCAAATGTTTAGAAATTCTTCGATAAACGTGAAAAAAAGAATTTAGATAATCTTTAATGACAAAGCTAAACTAAAATCTTATTTTAGATAATAATTCTTTAAAGGTTCCTGAATTTCCTTTTTATAATCTCACGTAGATCTCAGCTGGTAGGAAAAGAAAAGAAATCTACAGAAAACAGTTGATGTCTGTTATTCTGTAAAATTACCATTTTAAACCAGATTGCGTCTCTTATAAAACGTTTTAAAACGTAATATTAAGTTTTATGATAAAACTTACCGCGAACATTAGTTTGACAAAGAAATTTCTAAACTTGTAAAGCTGTATCTTAACATTTGTATCCATATATGACGAAATTATTGTGTAAGAAATACTAAAGATTGTTTATCATCCCTTCTTATACGATTTATATAAACTACTAGTTTTACTTAATTCTATCATTCGTCTTTTTTTCTTCGGACAGATACTTTGACGGAAAAAAATAATCTGGAATCTTCCAACCTACACATAACAACTTAATAAATTAATGAACACAGATCCGAATTATCAGTAGAAAAAAATTATTATTTTTTTTTTTTAAGGTGCTTAACAAATATATTCATTAGCATGAGCATTTTTAATACTATATTCTCAAGTTCCGTTTTCGCTAAAGCATTCACAGAAACGCTTCCATTGACGCAAGTGCCAGGTGCCAATTGCGGCTACAGGTCCACTCTTCCGAAAATTTAGTGGTCCCGAGTACAGACAACATTTTGACAAAAGTTGTTGCCACCTCTGACCGGCAGTAATTCCTGCACTTCCTTCACACCGTTATCTTTATTTAAACTCTAACCTTTATTTAACTCATGCTTGCTAATAAATACGACCATTCTAATAAATACTCTCTCCACTTTATACTAAAGAATCCTAACCAACAAATCTGTCCATTCACACTTCACACGCATACCATCTGTGTAAACTGGAGTAAAAGATTTAATTGCGCATAATAATTACTTTAGTGTAGGAAAAGAATCCGAGAGAACAAATCATGCTGTCTAAATAGATTTTGAAGTCGCACGTCTAAGTGTAGTTGCAGATTACGATTTAAGTAATTCCTTAATTCCCAAAAATCATTACGCCTAAATACTAAGCTTGTAGATAACTTTCTTTTCGCATACAAACCCTTCCCGAATATTCAGTTCGAACGAATATCATTTACTAGTCTGATATGTTCACATCATTCCCACAAAAGGCTAATTAATTTAATTGGAGTATAAAGTATAGAGGGAAGGTTTTCCCACTTTCTCCTTTGACGCTACGCAATGAACTAAACAAAAAGAATTCTTTTGGTGCGAGGTCCAGGATATAAAGCGGATGCCATGCTAGAAATTCCTTGATTTTTCGATATTTGTACCGTATAGATGCGACGTTTGGATCTGCAAAAATAACTTTGCAATGAGTCACGTCACTTTACTATGATCGTAGATTTCTTTCTTCTTTCGTAATTCGTTCATTTGATTTTTCCTAAGAATCAAGTAATAGAGTTGAAATCTTGTTAGTCCTCCTTTTTGTGTAGTTTGTAGAAATTCGTATCATTTGATCCTGTTTTTCCAAAATGTAGATTTCTAGAAGATTTACCATCACTGAATGAGCAATAGAGGTTATGTTAACAGTTGAACTGATACCAGATTCAGCATAACAATTCATAATACTGAAATTATCATTATTCTTATACATATATATTTGTTTTACAGTTTTTGGTCTATGTTATATATTGGCAGAGCCTCGTGTTTTTCTATTCTAATTTGAAGCTAATCAAGCATGTTGAAAAATAAATTTTCCTTATATGGGATGGATGCAAGAAAACTCATCTTTAGAAGAACTTTCTTCTAAGGGGAAATTTCAATATATTTTTTGATTCCAGATTTTCTCAGCATCCAAGCTTTTCTCCGATCACTCTCTCATTGTGTCCATCTTTCATACCAAGTCATCTGTAAAAGAAATAAAAAAGTTAATGACTTGATAGATGAAAATGGAAATCAAAAACGTGTGTTTAGCATCAAATTTTTCAATTTATGTTGATACTGTAACTGAAAGAATAATTGAGATCAAATGTTCGAAATTATTTATACACACCAGATAAATAGAAAAATTTAGCGAACTGATGCTAACATTTTGGGATCAAAAATGTGTCAAACTGTGTATTAAAATTTTTATTTTTTTGTTGGAAAATTTTCGAGTTCCTACAAAAAATGCTTTTCACTGAATTTTCCATATATTATTTCAAAGATTCTTCAGGAAAATTTGACGTGTGAGAAGTGGTTGGGAAGTTGTGACCCCAGATTTACTTTTAAATCGCCATTTTAGTATAATTTATTTCCTTTAAATGACTAAGATCATCTAACCATTTGAAAACAATATCAAATTTGAAGAAAGTTTGTCAATTATATCTGTAAGATTGTCTTGTGTTATTTTCTATAATATGAATAAAATAAAATATATAAATGATAATGATTATTTTAAACAAAATATAAATGAAATAACATCAATAATCTGGTTAAGTGTACATGGTAAAGAGTGCAGGTAGCTTATACAACCATACCTCTGTCTACAATCGTAATATACAATCTCAAGTGAAAGCAGTAGAACATGCAATCTCTATATAAAATCTTTACTATGAGTAGCATTTCTTCATGTTGTATCACGTGGCGGGCCACCGTTGTAGCGTGTGAAATATGGCGTCCGGTATTCACTTTAATAATGTAGAGAAATCAACAAGTGTCTAACTTCATAATAATAGCGAGAATACTTTGCAATAAGGTATTGCAAATGCCAAGTACAAACGGCACCAAGACATGGCGAGACTAAACAACGGTAAAAAATAAACATTAACGAGAAGGTGTTATGTAGACAAGGGACATTTTATGTTTAAACATCTGACCGATAAGGACGACAATATGTGCGTGTATGTGTGTATGTGGTTAAAAGATATATTTGTGCCACCTGTATATATAATTTAGAAATTGAGAGTTCAAAGAAAATGCATTTATTAGATTGTAGATTTTTGTAGAGGATTATTGCATTGCGACCTGAAAGATCTATTGTGCCCCCCGGAGCCTTTTCCAATGCACAGCCGGCCTCCAACAGCGTCCTCTTGCTCCAGACAACACCGCCCATCACCGGACAGTGAGTTGTAGAGGCTCCTAGGAAGAAAAATTCTAAGCGCAACATGTTGGATTCGAATCCAGGACCTTCACGTTGCGAGTCCAGCGCGCTACCACTGAGCTAATCCCTTCCTTCTCCCTTGGCTTTTGCCAATTACCTATGGTCGGAGACCCTAGTTTGTGTATTGTGTTTTTCTTGTCTGTAAATTGTGGAGTGTATGTAGTTTAAGTGTATTGTTTACTGTTCTGATGAAGTGCATGGAGACCTGAGCTGTGGTAACTCGTGGGGTCACTACTCCCCAAATAACTGCATGCAACAGATATTCCTTGCGGGCAATGCATTTATTAAGGTCTCCTAAAAAAAAAGAATTTTTTTAGCGAATCTTGCTGACTGTTTGCTGTGTGTGTACGTGTCTGAAAGTGTGTGTTTGTGTCGCCACAATGAGTGATTAAACAACAAATGGTTACAATGATTTTTTTTTTAATTTAGGATTAGAGGCGGATGTTGGTGTAGTAGTTATGAGCATGGACTTGTAACTGGGAGGACCCCAGTTCGAGTCCAGCGTATAACTGCTAAATTTTATATTTATTTAAAAAATATTATTAGTAAAATAGGTGCTTCCGCCTCCGTCCACGACACCTAATTTGGTAGCTGGACGTTAAGCCCGCCTGAAAAAAATAGGCATTACTTTACTTTACTTTAATTTATGATTATTTTCACACCGATGGAGAGCTTCTCTTCAATATGTGAAACTTCGAATCACTCTGAAATTTCACAAAAGTTAATTATGGGAATTTCTGAGCGGCTTTTGATTGCGGTTTTTGTGTCTTATATTGTAAAGATGATAAGACAATCTCTGCGGGAGTGCTCAATGATTTGATGGTATTATGTTGATTTATTTCACTTCAAAGATAACTAGAAATCTAATCAGTTTGTTTATGTAAAACACTTAGGCCTTTGAATTCAGTCCGCACAGTGGTTTATTATGAACCAACGTTTCGATCATAAACGAATTTGTTCGGAATAGATAAATGCTTTGACGATTAACATAAATATGATCCCCTTCTTGGAGTTCCTAATGTCGGAGAACTGACTAACGGAGTTGTTGAGACTCCACTGCCACAAATCAGGCAGAGAGCCGAAAACATCAGCACATATGCTGGGAAAATCACTTGATAACATTGCTTCTTGTAACTGGCCGCCACCACAGAGTTAACAAAATGGTCTCAGCACTTCTTGTCGAAAAACGTTACACTTGCTTTGACGAAGTACAATGTCCAAAATTTTCTCAAAGTTTAGAAAACCTGATTACAGAATCAATCATTCGCTTCGAATCAAATGATCCTAGCTAATCATGAAAATTTATGAAAAATGCATACCCTAGCTACAGGAAAACTTAAGAGAGGAATTGGGAAAGCAGAACTATTAGGTGAAAAGTCTTGTTTGTTTTATTTGTTTTTCTAAGCGTCCTAAACAGGTTGTTTACCTTATAGTTTTCTTCATTTTCACGACACAGTCGTCTTCCCAGAAAAAGAGGAAACTTGTCATGCAAGACTCCTCTTTGGCGCTTACAATTTTTCGTTTTAATATGGCCTAGTATGGTAAAGATTCTTTCATTTGATTTATCAATAGTTACTGCAGATGTACCTAACATGTATCTACAAAACAAAGCAAACGGATGGGACTGGATATTTTGGACAGAGGAAAACCACGCAGATTTCTAGGCCATCTTCTAGCTGAACAGGGAGATTAGCTTGGGTTTTCTCAAGAACCAGTAAGTTTCTGGTTAACAAATCTTAAGTACATTAATAAATTTCCTGTTTTATTAAAAATTAGTATTTTATAGAAAAACAGCTGTATTATGGTATTTATTATTTATGCTTTATTGTTACAAGTTTGACCACTGCCCTCTGCTAAAGCGCTAATAATCCGAGATGACAAATGTACAGCAATAGTGATGGAGTGGTATGAGCAGTTGCTTCAAAGTAATCAACAAGGGAAAGCCTTCAACACTACGGGCCACATCACACCGCTCGCCTATACACACATAGAGAACTTTCCTCTGCAATTATAACGTCTTGATGGATAGTGTTCGTACTAAGAAGGAACAGCACGTCAACATCATATGCTGCGTTACCACTGTCTCTTACTATACCCACTACTCCAACTTCGTCTTATTCCATCCATAACACCTCTACCGGACCAACCATCTCCAGATGTACCCCAAAATTCCATTATTATTATTATTATCATCACACAACATTCTTGTAACAAATTCATCATGCACGTTTAAAAAAAAGAATGTATATTTCTCATAATTTATGTATTAAAATATTGAAATTCTCTCTTGCTAAACTTACTCTTTTATAGAATTTGTTTCTTATATGTAATATTTACTTGTACTAGAATAGTTTTTAGGTTAATCTTTAGTATTTTTTTGTTTTTCAATATTAATTGATTTATCATTAGAGATATTTTCCATGATAGCCTGCTTCTTTTCGTGGTTTCGGGCGGTTCGCCCATCATCAGGAAGTTTTTGTCAAAAAAGTAAGATAATTTACTGGAATCGTTTGATGTGATTCCTGATGTAGTAGATGTCTTCAAGAGGGCGGAAGTTAGTTGAGAGATTTTGGAAGTTTAGTGCATCGAATTATTAATACGGATTTTATAAAAATAAACTGTAATTTAACAATAATTTTAACGTATAAATGGTAACTAATAACTAGCAAAATACTTAGGAATAAATAGAAGATAAATAAGTAATAAATTAGAATGATAAAATAAACGAACTAAGATGCACTACTAAAAGATAATAAGTTTAAATGAAACTATGTACAGTCGCGTAAACTGCTGCTCGTGTATATGGACGTGCTCGTATCATCGTATAAGATATAATGATCCTCTAGTTGTGTGTGATAGAGTTTATATATCGGTGTTGGCCACACTCACACCAAGACATCTGTCCTAGTGTGCGACCTTCGTAGTTTGCTGACCTTATTTAGGTCAGTGGCCAACCTTATCGGTGCTTGCTTTGATGTAAAGTATTGAAAAGGGCTTTGTTGTTTGTTTGGCCGGCATTGTCTTGAAGACGGCGGCCTGCTAGGTCGCTGGTTATAAATTGCTCTTTTATTACTGCCATCCTTTGTTAAGATAGCAGCTGGCTGGAACTACTTTGACATTGATATGACTTTCCATGTCATTACAATAACATAGACTTGCACACAGCAAATTTAGTCGATCTCTCAAGTGTCAAAACAGTGTGATAACATAGTCTTGCAAAGAGCTAATTTAGTTTAGTTTATTGACATTAGAGCAAATTTACGTGTAGTTTATACACTTGACTGTATAATTGTATTATGCAGAATGTATACTAGAGTCTGTGTTATCACACTGTTTTGCCAAAACATACTGATGATGGCCGAACGCCCGAAACAGGTTGATGACTACGAAATCAAGCAGGCTATCGCGGAAAATGTCTCCCGGACAACAACCACCACAACAACTATGAATTTTAAATGTTAAGCCTCCAGAAAAAATAGACATTGCTTTAATAACCAATGATTTTGAATTAATTTTTTATTTTGCCTGACTAATTTAGGTGATCTTATGGGTTTAATTTGTGCGCCCCCTTGCAATAATTCCGTGTCCCCATGCAGGGGCGCGCCCCACAGTTTGGGAAAACTCTGTTCTTTAGATAGTTGAACTAACAATTTGAATTAAAAACTAGCAGTTTAGAGAGAAGATGTAACCTATCAGCTTCCATTGAATACATTTGAAGAAAATACATTCCCATTAAATTTATTTTAAATTAAAGGCATAATATTTTGATACTTTTTTAAACATTTTATTTAGCATAATAAATGGAATAATTGTATTACAAAATCTAATTAACAGCAAATTCCTTATTTTTTTTTAAGTAGAAAATCTCGCTAATTTATAGAATTGTGAAAGGAAAAATATTGTATATTCTATAATTTCAGAGATTGTATCTTTAACTGTATGATAGTAAAAACATGAAACACCTTGAAAGAATAATCTCTGACAAAGATAGAGACAATATTTTAATATATAAACATATATGTATATATATATTACCTTTTTTTTCTTTTTTCTTTCGAGCCTGTTAAATAATTCATGAAATGCATTTATCTGAATAATAGAGTGCGCACATGTGCGAAGGCGGTTTTGTTCTGGTATTTCCAGAGAGTATGCTTTGAAAAAATTGCAATATATCTAGATTTCATATAAAATAAAAAGAATTTGAAACTTCTAACTCTGGAATTTCGTTCTTTCATTTTTTTAAGTTAAAAAAATTAAACAACCAAATTAGTATTATTTAACAATATATCAATCATTCTCGAAAAGTAATTCCAGAAAGCTATGCAAATTTTTTTAAGAGAAATGACTAAGAAAACACAAATCTACCAAAAGACAGATTTTGCACAAATCATCTGACTCTAAGAAGAGAAGAATACTGGTGTGCATGAAGATGATATCTTGTTGCGAGCAATTGCCTATCGAAACCAATATTTTTGGTGCATTGGGAGTGCGGAACTTCAAGACATAGACTGCTCCCCTTGTTAGGAGTTTTGAGTGTTTACAGAGCAGTATGGGGTGCGTATGAGATAGTCGGAATAATTTGGCATTGGTACGATTACCGCATGCGAACACGGGCGCTATCACTGAGAAGAAGGTGGCGAATATGCTGACGCTTCAAGAAACCGGCTCGCTCTTTTGTGGAACTTCTTATGAAATGCCTGGCTGCCTAATTAGTTCATCCTAACATTTAAACATGGATGATCAGTAGCTGTGTGTTCAGTGGGGTGAAGGTAAAGGTTACAAAGTCAAATCCATTGCTATTTTATAGGTTTCTTCGTTGTTAGTGTTTGTACACCGAATGTAATCGTGCATACACTGAATGTGTGGAATTATGATTGCTACTAGGGAAGGGATTAGCTCAGTGGTTAGCGCATTGGACTCCCACGCGGAGGACCCGGGTTTGAGTCCAGCTGTGCTGCCCTTAGATTTTTTCTTCCTAGGAGCTCCTACAGCTCACTGTCCGGTGGTGGAAAATGTTGTTTGTAACGAGAGAACACTGTCCGGAGACCGGCAGTGCACTGACAAGACTGCGGGAGCCAATGCCAGTGAAAATCTCTAAAAAGAATAATATTGCACTTAAGAAAAGATGTTGACGCGCCTTAAATTTAAAAAAAAAAAGAAATTGCTAATGTGTTCGTGTGATGTGTTTGAGTTGGAGTTGTAGTGGAATCGTTTAATGTGATTCCTGAGGTATGTAGTAGATGGAAGGGGGCGGAAGTTAGTTTAGAGATTTTTGGAAGTTAGTGCTCGAATTATTAACACGGATTTTATAAAAATAGACTGTATTTGTACATTAATTTAAACGTAAAAAATGGTAACTATTAACAAGAAATACTTAGAAATAAATAGAAGATAAATAACTAATAATTTAGAATGATTAAGATAAATGAACTAAGATGCACCATTAAAGTAATAAGTATAAATGAAAACTGTATAGGGACGCGTAAACTGCTGCTCATATATGAAGACGTATTCAAGTATAATTGTATAATCATCCCCTCTTCCAATGGGGCGAGTTTATATATTAGTGTTGGCCACTCTCACAACAAGACATCTGTCCTAGTGTGCGACCTTGTGCAACCTTGGTTAGTTTGGTGACCACCGATTTAGGTAAGTGGCCTGCCTTAGCGGTACTTGCTTTGATGTAAGGGTATTTACCCTTGGTTTGTTTGTTTGGCTGCGGCCTTGTCTTGAAGTCAGGCAGCTGGCTAGGCCACTAGTTGTAAATTATTCTTTCTTTGTTATCTGTTATGAAGATTTGACATTGCTATGACTTTGCCATGTCATTACAGAGTATTTCCTGCAAGTTAGCTTAACCTAAATGGTTTCATCAGAACTAACTTTGTAGGTCTTACAACTACTTTGTATGAACTAACCTTGTATGTTTGTATGGTTGTAAGTGTGTATGTCCGGGTTTTTAGGCTGGGATATACTCGCAGGGATGCCAAGTTCCTGCAGAAAAGGCTAGTCTACTCCCCATTCCCTACCGTGTAATAATTTCTTTAAAATTTTCACTGGCATCATGCAATTTTGAAAATCTGCTTTTGCTACAATAAGAGAACTTAATAATATATATAATAAAATAAGTATAATTTGCTAATGATGAAAACAATTAAGCTATAATAATTACATTATATAGAGGTAAATTATTCAATTATTTATTTTCTAAAAATTGTAATTATGAGGTGAATAGCAGAGGAAAAACGGGCCACACAACGAGCTGGTTTGATAACAATACAACCACAATTAAGGTGTTTAATTGAGCAGAAGTTATGAATAATGGGAAGCTAATCGTCCATGAGTTCAAATATACACAGTAAAGAATCAATAAACATTGATAATGTTGAAAATTATTTGTATTGTTTATTATATTAAAATTTAAATGAGATGAAATTGTGTAGAAAATAATAATAACAACAGAGTGAGTAACTGACACATATATCACAAATCATTTCATTGAACGAACACACCAGTCCTATACTGTATATCGTTATGTATCGACCAATCAAATTCTATTCACCACTAAATCACCGGTTAATACAATCATTAAATATAATCATTGCTCTATTATTATATGGTTAGCTCGCGCCTACATACGTCGGGCTATTGCAATGGAATTATTCCATTTTATATTATTTCATACTGGATTTTTTTTTTTGTAATTTACTTTTTCAATACAATAACAGCATGAATTATGCATCTTTCAAAGGTGTCTAATTGGAAAAACGCAAAAGTTATTTCATTAAAAAGTCTGGGTGGGGGGAGAAGACATTCAACTGATTTTAGCCCTATTATGTATGAGGAATTTATTTTTGGTTCCCGGCAACTCAAAAGGTAATTTTTTCCACCAATAGTAGTAATTTACCTCCCAATACAGAAGACAGCGCCTTGTTCAAACCCTAAAAAGAATTTATATGTATAGAAGTTTACGAAGGTTAAAGAAAATCTATTGCAGTCATTTTCAAGAAAATCGCTAAAAAAAAAAGGAAAAAAAAATTAAAAATATTTGCATTTCCTTTTTAATCGATTTTGCGTTCGTTTGATATCTTCTGGTTCAATGGATCATTATTTTTCAGGCTGAAGTTTATGCTATTCTTTGTTATATTTTAGTTTTTAGATGAACGTTTATGTAACACTAATTTAGAAGGTGTTTTTTTTTTCCTACCCGGACAATGAGGCTAAATTTTTGTGTCTAGAAGTTAGTACTAGAATGTTCTAGAATACTGGAAGAGATTTCTTTCTCTAAGCTTGGGCTTCTATTGTGGGTATAGGTTTATGTGAGTCACGGACTATGAGAGGTAGATAGATTTTGTCAATTAGGCGCCTTCTTTCCCGAGCCTCCTGCTGGCTAGTTGTTGGACACATGCTTGTCAAGCTTCCAACCATGGACGCTTCAGTGAGTTGTCAGCAGGCCAAAGAAGCACACGGGGATCCGGTTAAGGTTAATAATGAGATGTTGCTGTATCTTTCACGGGCCTCTTTTAGGCATCTGGTTGACAATTGAGGTTAAAGAAGATATCTCTACGCAATCGGACTTATGTCAGACCTCTTTTATAGAGTTTGTGAGGCAGAGAAAGAAAACCCATCCATCATCACATGACAGATTGTTTGGGTTGTAAGAAAATTAAGTTTAAGACATTTGGTAGGAACAGGATGTCTGGGGAAGGGCTCGGTTATTTCCATTTAGAGTAATTGTCTGACTTGTTCGGGCTGTTTTTCGGTATGCAGAAAATGTCAGACATTTTCTGTGGTAGCCTCCAGAAACCGGTCGATGACCACAAAATGAAGCAGGCTACCATGGAAAATGTCTCTGATACTTTCCAGCTCTGCGGAACCAACCACCACAACAACTATAGATTTAGATTGTTGAAGGGAATTATCGCACTGCGACCAGAAAGACCTGTTGTGCCCCGCAGTCTTCTCAGTGCACTGCCGGCCTCTAAGCAGTGTTCTCTAGCTGCAGACAACGCTGCTTATCACCAGACAGTGAATTGTAGAGGCTCCTAAGAAGAGAAAATCTATGGGAAGCATGCTGGATTCGAACCCGGATACCTCCGGTTGCTAGTCCAGCGCACCTAGTTCCTTCTCCAAATTAACTAGGGATGGAGACCCTAGTTTGTGTACTGTGTCTGTGAAGTGTAGAGTGTATATAGTTTAAGTGTATTGTGTACTGTTCTGACGAAGTGCATTGAGTAGTGAGCTGTGGTAACCCGTGGGGTCGCTACTTGCAACAGAAACCCCATGCGGGCTGTTGTATATAGTTAAAGGATTTAGACCCTGGTATGGATTTTTGTTCAAGACCCGGTTTGTTATTATGTTTTTGTGGTAGCTATATGTGACCAGAGAGGTTTTGGTTAAAGAAGGGCTCAGTCCTTAAATAATAATCACTAAAGTTAGGCACGAAATTAGCTCAGAGTGGTAGCGCACTGAACTTGGAATGTTGTGGTCCCGGGTTAGAGTCCAGCAGTGCTGTAGTTAGATTTTCTCCCCCCAAGAACCTGTGCAGCTCGGTGTACGATGATACGCAGTGTACCGAGAGAACACTGTCTGAATACTGGTAGTGATGCACTGAGAAGACGCCAATAACAGCAGATATTGATGCGCCATAATTAAAAATAATTAGGCTGACTAGTTTACCTCAGTAAGATTTTTGTTTTATATATATATATTCTTTCTCCCGCACACTCTTCCAAACATCTATTTCCTGCGAAAACTAAATTTTGAACATTTATTACGCAATACATCCGGTTTCTGAATAAGAGAAAATAAAATAAAAAAATGAAGTAAATATTGAACAGACTTTAATTACCAATTAGATTTAATTTAAACCTGTTTTTAAGATACGAGGAAACTTTTTGCGTTTGGGGTTTATCTTCCTATTTGATGGGCTATATAATAAGCAGCTGGGGGGTACTAAATTTTATATACCGTGAACAAAAACATTTTTTTATGCACATAAAAATGCAATAAAATTCTTCAAAAATATTCATTGTCAAAAAAATTAAAATTATATTTTTATTTATCTGTCGGTTATTTCAAAGTTATGATCATTTAGTTTTGTTATAATAATCATTTGGTTCTTCTTCTTCGTTTAGTTATTTATTAATTTTTTTTTTCTTTTATAAAATATTTATGTATGGCGATAGTTTATTTCGGTTTTATAAACTTGTGGACGTGCCCATTTGGTCGCGAAATCCTAAAAGATGGCGAAAAGAAAGTGAAAAAAAGATAAAAAAAAAAAAACTAAAACATAAAATATACTCCTTAAAATAAAGAATAATATCCACTATTTAGTGGAATGTACTTTATATAAATGTGAACTGTTAAAGAAATTCATTAGAGGAGCCCGTTATCCACTTAAATCATGTTTAAAGAAAACCATAGGAGCCGTTTTTGAGAAAATCAAGAAAAACAAGAGAAAAAAAAATCCAATAAAGTTTTAACATTCATTTGATGAATTTTAACAGAAATATTGTTAACTACTTATCGAGTAATATTGATAATATTGAGTAAAACTACTTTGCTAGAAATTATGTTTTGTGTTTTTCGGATTTTTCTTAAAAAATAGTTCCAGAAGTTTTCTTGAAACTTGAAATTCTTATTGCAGTTGCAGTTGTACGAATCCAGCGTTCGCTCTAGCGGTTACGTCGCCCCGGCCAAAAATACAAATTGCCGCCCCTTAAGAATATATATATATATTAAATAAAAGTATGTAATTTTATGTACTTCCACTTGTTAATCACTACCGACGTAATAACAAGAATAATGCTATTGTGTAATGAAACCGCTATTTTATACTTAGAGGTAAGTAACAAACAAGTCTATGCATGTTCAAAACACAAGCTGAAGCAGCGCTCTGCTCGCGTGCTAATGCTATTCGGTTCAGAGAAGTATATGCATGTTAACACATCAATATTTTTCTCACACTTACAGCCAAAATAGCGCTCCTAAATTGTGGCACTCCGGACAAATGTCTGGGCTGCCCGTTCCTAAAGCGGGCGCTGACCTATCACTTTTAATTGTAACATATTCCCGGATATTGGCACGATGTTCTGTTATCTCAGTCTTGTAGATTGTTGTAGAGGATTATTGCACTGCGACCTGTAAGATCTATTGTGCCCCGCAGCCTTTTCCATGGCACAGACTGCCTCCAGGAAGCGTTCCCTAGCTACAGACAACACTGCCCATCACCAGTCAGTGAGTTGTAGAGGCTCCTAGGAAGAGAAAATCTAAGGGCAGCATGCTGGATTCGAACCCGGGCCTCCGCGTTGCTAGTCCAGCGCGCTACCACTGAGCTAATCCCTTCCTTCTCCCTTGACTTTCGCCAATTAACTAGGGCCGGAGATCCTAGTTTTGAACTGTGTTTGTCCTTGTCTGTAAAGTGCAGAGTGTATGTAGTTTACGTGTATTGTGTACTGTTCTGATGAAGTGCATGGAGTACTGAACTGTCATAACCTGTGGGGTTGCTACTCCCCAAGTAACTGCATGCAACAGATACCCCTTGCGGGCTATGTCATTCTTATTCAGTACCTTTTATAAGGTAACTTCCAAGATATCAAATGTATAGTTCTCCATTATCTTATATTTATGTGATTACTAAAGGTTAATAATCATCATCAAATTCGCCACAAAAAAAAGTTGGATTCAATTATTGCTAGTGGCCCCGCATCGAGGCGCCACCACTGAGCATACAAGCCTATGTCAACATCGCATTACCATCTATCTCCCTTTTCACGCCTACCACAAAGTATTGGCGAATGAGCTTCAATTTGGACAGCGAATCTCCACCTAGGGCTATCTCTAGCTATAGGAGAAATTGTATAAAGGTCGACTATCTGAAAGTATAATGGGTATGATGAAGGAGAGAAATGGTTTGGTTTGAATGAACAAACTAAATATGTCTGTACACTGTATAATGTAAGAAGTGACAGTGACTGCCTGGACTTTACTGAAATGGGATCTATGGTAGAGTGGTAAATGTGAAGGTAAATGACACGCTGTCACTGGCGAATGAACTCTGCTATGTATATATATATATATATCCCGTCGCTGTATTTATGCAGTTTCTCCCATTCTAGACCGAGAGATTGGTCCTGTCATTTTTGTCTCTCTTTCTCTACTATGGATCCTATTACAGAAAGCTTATCCAGGCAGTCGCCAGACATCAACTTTGACGAGTTAAACAAGCCTCATGTTGGAATGTTCACCAAGCTAGCCACCAGATAGTGTGAACGCAAGAGAGAATTTTTTATATTCATTTTCATAATCTCCTTAATTCCATTGTTTTTTCGTTAACAGATTTTTGTATTTTTCAATGAATATAATACAAAACTACCTGAATAAACTGGTTTAGCCTTTACTACTTGCAATAAACAACATTCTCTCGTTAATTCTCTCATAATTATTAATTTTCACTATTTGAGAGATAATTTTATTTAGTTAACAAGATTAATAATTTTATACTTTAAACATTTACAAATAAATACAACAAAAATTTATAGTTATTTTTTTTATAAGAAGCGATTAAAAAAATTATTATTTTTTTTGTAAATAATACCTCCTCCCACAACTGTATCCCTTTTCAGTCGTGTGTTAACCATATAATTTTTATTTATTTATTTCATTGTGTATATAAACAAAATGTATACAATTTTTTTATTACACCTTCCTTTCTTTTTTACGATTAGCATCTTTATGTTTAACTTTAATTTCTTTTCAAGACTTTTTTATTACAATAAAAAGGAAAATTTTATTATTTATTATAAAAAAGGATTTATCAAAATAAAACTTTAAAATAACAACTTCATAGAATTATTTTCTGTTCAATTGTATTTAATTTTAAATTTCATAAGTTTTGTTAATATAAATTAATAAGTTGGCAATAAGTTTCATAACTTTAATAAATTGAAATAAAATACTTTATAATAAAATATATTTTATTAATAAAAAACAGAGTTTCTCTCTTTCATCAGTATAAATAAAGTTTTTTTTTTTTTTTTTTTTTGAATTTTCTTTGTATTTTTAATTTTTTTTCTCTCTCTTTAAGTTAGTTCGAGAATATTTTTTATATTCTATAAATAAAAACTTAGTGTGCCATTTTTATTTACAACAATCCCTGTTGAAATTAATCATAAATAATTTGAAACGTTGTAATATTGTCCTAGTGATTAATATGTTAACATAAGAGAAAGTATTATCAGAAAATGGAAGCATCAATGGGACCAAATAAATGAAAAATGAAAAAGAAAAAAATAATGTACGAAATGCTTTCAGCGGCGTGAATCTGTCAAAAGCACGAGGCTGAGAGTTCGCCATCTCCTCGCAGGGTCTAGAATATGTTATATATATTACCGGCTGTAATAGGGCCCGAAGAGAGGGATCTAAATCAGCGAGAGAGAGAGAGAGAGACACACACAAAAATTGACAGTCTCACTCAGTAGTTTAGGCCAGACTCTAGTGGGAGAATCTGTTTAAATATAACTGAGTTAGCCATACAGGGGGGTCCAGCTGTTGTGGGTGCCTGGCCATGCAGGGGTTGAGGGTAATGAGACAGCTGATCAACTGGCCAGGAACGGGGCTAACACTCCGTTCATTGGTCCAGAGCCGGTCTTGGGAATAACTGGCGGAGCAATTCGTGCAGCGATTAGAGAATGGGGTCGCATTAAGCATGAAGAGCTCTGGAGGAGAAGCCCAGGTGCTATACACAGTAAAAGGATGATGCCAGGACTGTGTAAACGAAGAACCCGAATGACCCGTGGTCTGAGTAGGAGCCAGATTTCTCTGGTGACGGGACTGTTTACGGGTCATGGCAGGTTCAGGAAACATCTGTACAAGGTAGGATTCATTCGAGCGGAACCCTTGTGCAGACTATGTCAGGAAGAGGAGGAAACGGCCTCCCACCTGTTGTTCGATTGCGTAGCAATAATCAGATTGAGGTATGAAACCTTCGGTACTTTGCGACCTGAGGAGATAGTAGCTCAAAACGACCTGGTGATGAAGGCCCTGAAACTCCTTAAGGAGGGAGGGTTTGTCTACTAGGAACCATCGGGGGTGGCACAATAAGCCTCTGGTGGCTGCAGTGCCGGGACATGGCCCACCCGAGATAGGATAATAATAATAATAATAATAGCCATACAGGGGGACTCTTTCAACAGTCTTACTCAACAGTTTATACAGCAGTCACCAAGCGTCAACAACCTTTCTCTTTACTCACTCTAAATCTTTCACTACCATTTTATATGTTCGTGTAAAATCCAGGCAGTTTGTGTCACATTCCTTATTATACAGTGTTTAGCATTACTTCCAGTTAATTTATCTCACTAAACCCAATTTCTCTCCTTCTCACACCCAATTATATCGGCAAAGTACGAATTTCAGACATTTCATACATTTATGGCCTGATTCATATTTATATTTATGGCCATATACAAGTATGGCCTAGTTATTGCTGCTATCGACTTTACCAACGGAATGCTACTATATACTGCCTTTTGAAATGGTATTATTAGTAATCAGATATCTTATTTATATTATTTTCCTTCAAGATCTATAAATTCTTTTATATAAATAATATTAATCAATGCAACTACTTGGTGCTCATTAAGAGAATTTAAGTTATATTAGTTTTTTTGCAATAAGAAAATAGAATGCCTAGGCAATTTACGAAATGCGTTAAATTCTCCATATTGCTAACGTCTTAAGGTAATGTATGAAATGCCTGATTTCTTACTTTGCCGGTACATATACAGTACCTATAACATAAAATAGGCGTTATATGTTTCAAATCGTGTTTGTAAACATCAGAAGGATGTGGATTGCTTATAAAATCCATGGAACTTCTTTGGTTAAAAAAAAAACGGGCATTTTTTCAAACACCCTACGGATTTATGAATATAGGAAATTAAAAAAAAAAAAAATATCATACAACTAATATATAAATTTTAATTAGAATCAATAGAATGGAAATAACACATTAATTTAATAAATTATTATTTATTATTATATTCCTTTAAATGTATTTATAAAAAAATTAATCATTTTTACCGGAAATTGGCCAGCGTTTGCTTCCTGCATATTTTCGAATTTTTGGATTTAAAGACTGTGATCAAATAATATTTATCTGATGACGGAAATACGTTTATTGGGTTAAACCTGATTTTTTTAAATTGTTTTGTTTTGTTTACGAAACTAATTGTACACCGGAAGTTTCTTTTGTGAGGATATGTGAAGCAAAATTTTCTTTATTGCTTGATATTTTTTCCTGATTGGCCTTATGTGGTGCGATTATCTATATCACTTTACTATTTTACAAAATAGGTGACCCAAGTTATTTGTAATTTTTCAAGAAAAACGGCTACAACGGTTTTTGTTTAAATTTGGACAGTTATTTGCATACATATAACATGTATCTGGTATTTTATCCGTCGTCATAGCATGCATATTGATTTTTTTTCTGACCGGTTTCGGATTTTCACCCATCGTCAGAACAAATTCACCAAGTTCGTGTAGAGTGTTCACTTTAACTAAGGTTTCTGTTACACTCATACTTGTTGGTTTGTTGGCTGTCCAAGTTGGTTGTACAACAAGCATGAGTGAAATAGAAACATTAGTTGAAGTGAATCTGGTGGGTGAATTTGCTCTGAATGATGGATGAATATCCGAAACCATTCTGGAACAAAATCAATATGCATGCTACGGCGGATAAAATATCAAATGTTATCCAGCATTGCGGACCCTCCCACATTTTCAATGTATAAGTTTTATTTGAAAATTTTATGAATTAAAATGATCCTTCTTTCTTCTTCTTTCTTGGCTCTCCACGCAGGACCTTCTCCTCCTTCTCTCGGGTCCACGCAGGACCTTGGCCTCCTCAACTACTCGCTGCCATTACTCTCTCACCTCCACAATCCTTCTCCACCTTCTTATTCCGATGCTTCTCAAATCGGACTCCACTTCATCTAACCAACGAAGTCTCGATCTCCCTCTTCTTCTAGCCCCTCCAGGGTGACCAGCCCAAATTTTCTTGGGAATACTTGCATTTTCCATTCTTTCCAAATGTCCCAACCATTTAATTCTTCCTCTTTTTATCCATCCCACTAGATCCTGATCCTGCTATAGTTCCATCAATTCCCTGTTTTTTCTTATTCTTTACCTCTCACCTTCCCTTATAGCACCAAAAATCTTCCGTAGGATCTTCGTTTCCCAAGCGTTTAAAATTCTGGTGTCCTCTTTAGTCATCACCCACGTCTCGCTGGCGAACGTAGCAACAGGCCTTAAAATGGTCTTATATATTACCAGTTTCGCTTCCCAAGAGAGCGCACGGAATCTTAACACTTCCTGAAGAGCCCAGAAACACCTATTTGCAGCCGTTAGTCTGCATTTAATTTCAATGCCGCACTCATTTTTCTCGGTCAAAACTGCCCCTAAATATATGAAGCAGCCAACCTTTTCGAATTATAAGATGTGCACACGGCCTCCACTTCAGTTATTATGCTCCGTCTGGTGCTGACCATAAGCTTCGTTTTTTCTTCATTAATTACCAGGCCTAACTTTTTCGATGCTGTTTCGAATTCCTGAAATGCACTCGTCAAAGCTGTCTTCGATCTTCTCGTTAGCATTAAAATGATTGTAAGTTATTTTGAAGAATCCAATGATGTTAGATTTTGAAATCTTAATGAGGTCTGTTGAATGTTATTACCACTATCTTGTGGACTATAATGTAATCACTTCAAGTAGTAATTGATATGGGAGATATCTGTAATTATAAAATTTTACCAATTTTATAATTAAAGAGAAATTTGTGGCAATGTTTTATACAGGATTTTATTTATTTATTTGTTTTTTTTTTTTTTTTTTTTTAGATTGCTGCTCTTTTGTTTTCCTTCTTTTTATTTATTATGGCATACAAACTTCAAAATAATGTGTACATATGTGGACCGGGGAGAAATTGTTTCAAGCGTTTACACATTGTTTGGTTGAACTTCTGTAAATGTCGAGCAAACATTACACAACACTATTTCAGTAGCGCAACCCGATCTTTCATGCCAAAAGGAAAGAAACAGGCTGGCGTTGTAAAAACAAATGGTGTGTTCAAAATGAGTTTCACCTCCTTCCGTCTCATTCTCTTGGCCATTTGTATGTGTGCGTGCGTGTGTGTTTCGCTAGTGTTCCATCTACTTGGAGTACTAGTAACTGGGGAAAAAGAGATGTGGAAGGGGAGGTTCTCGTCTATTATGTGTGAATAGTGGGAATATTGTATGAGATAGTGATGTTAGTCTAAAGTTGTTGATCATTCGACTTTATGCTGGGATACACTCCTATAGTCGAGACTCTCTACTTCATAGGGCAATCCTTGGCTTTATATATACTTTGTAAACATCTTACAATAAATATTTCTTCTTTTTCTCTCTTTCCTTTCTTTTACAGTCCAAACACAAACGTTATTTTCTTGTCTACGTATCCAAACATTTTATTATGAACTTAACTCATTTTTATATTTTACCAAAGATAAAGCAGGAAAACTATTATTTCTTTTGCAGTCTGGAAATATTTTTCACAAAATTGCTGTTTTGATGCTTAAGTTTTTAATCTGTACTAGAGGAGTGGGGTTAGTTCAGCAATATAGACAGTGTAAAACAGAAGAGAATGTATGGTCCCCTGGAATAATCCGATAAAAGCCGGATGTATATATGAGAAAAACAAACATTTATTAGTGCTTATAGGTAACTAATCTCCTCAACTACTATAGCATCCATAAAACTGGTTCTTATAATCACATCACCAACTTCAGACCAGTTTCTCTAATTCCTGTGGTTTCGAAGGGGTTCTTGAAAAGTTATTATACAAGCAAACACAGGATCACTTCGAGACAAATCGGTTATTCTCTGCTAGACAGTTTGGATTCAGGACTGGTCAAGGAACTATTAATGCCCTTATAGATTTTGTGAAATGGAGCCACGGAGCCTTGGAAAACGGGGATTCGCTATTGATCAAGTTATTTGATTTATCCAAGGCCACTGATACCGTTTCTCATGACATTTTATTAGGAAAATTAAAGTGGTATGGGTTTAATGATTTGGCCGTCAAATTTATCTTTTTCTATCTCTCGAATAGATTGGCAGCGGTGTATAAAGGCGGTAAGTACTATTTTCTACTGCAGCTCAAGTATGGTGTGCCCCAAGGGTCTATTATGGGACCTCTATTATTCTTGATTTACATTAACGATCTACCGGCAATGTTTGATAATGATGATGATATCATTAGGTCATATTTATATGCCGATGATCTTGCAGTACAAGTTAGAAATGCAGACAACAGATCCGTTAATAACTGCATTAAATCTATAATCGGCTGGTGTCTGCTAATAAGCTAAGTTTAAACCAGGACAAAATAAAAGAGATTATTATTTAATTAGAAAATTACGATGGGCCGGAAAAAGCTATCATTTTCTTAGGCATTTTCATAGATTCAAAACTGAACTGGACAGATCAAGTTAATAACGTCCATGGGTAAAGTGTCTCGTGGAATATATGTTTTGAGAAAATTAAGAATGTCGGTTGACTTGGAAGCTTTAAAGTTGGCATTTTTTGCGTATGTTCATAGCCATTTGTGCTATGGTACTATAATTTGGGGTAATGCTGCCGAATGTAAAAAAATATTTAGATTACAAAAGAAGGCAATTAGAGTCACTTTGGGTTTAGACTCGAAAGAATCTTGTCGTTCTTTGTTTAAGAAATTGTACATAATGACACTACCAGTCATATTTATTTTTTAATGCCTCGTCTACGTAAAGTGCAATGAAGGCCAATTTCTACGTTTTTCGCAAGTTTCATGATCATTTCACCAGAAAACGCAAGAATCTTGTCCAGAATAGAAACAGGTTGACAAAAGTTCGTACCAGCTTCCATAGTTTGTCCATCTCTCTTTACAACAATTTACCAGAGAAATATAAAAAAAAAAATACTTTGAAGTGTTTCAAAACTAATGTTAAAAAAACTGTTATTAGCTCACCCGCTGTATGAGATACATGAATATTTTAAAATTAAGCTTTTGCCTTGACAATTTTATGAATTCAAATTATATTGAAACTTGACCTGCCAAGTAGCTTCTTTCTTTTTTTTCTGGCAATAAAATAAAATATCAAAATATCAAACATAGTCTAACGAAAAATGATGAATGAAGATGTTGAAGAATGAAATACAAACTTACTACAGCGCAGTGCCCAATTTAAATTTAACTAACTTAAAGGAGGAAAAGTGTAGAGTGATCAAGAGCGAAGAATGATTCGCTTGAGTGGAGCGGGTGGTGTAGAATGGACTAAATTATTATAGCTCAGCTTGTAGCTCAACAGTAGAACGCTTGCCTCTTCTAAAGGTTTATTATTAGTGTGACTCGCCGCATGTAAAAATTTTCTGGCCTGTTGAAGGGCTTTTGGCAAACAGCAAAACGCAAAAACAGTTACCATATAATAACTCTTACTAGATTACCAGAACAATTTGCCACACAAAAGCTGGAATTAATAGTTTCATTAGCCACCTCAACAAAGCAACAACTTTGAGCCACTAAAACTGAAAATTGAAAATTTCACCTAGCTAGCTATATTAGATCATCAACTATTAGAACAAGCAAGTGTCATAACTCGTCACGTTACTCTTCAAGAAATTCACATCAGCTAGCGTTAGACCATTCTACATTAAGCTACAACATCACCATTCTACATCACAGGCTACAGAATCGCCATCGTCACTCTTCGCTTAGTACTCTGCCCTCCATTCATTCATCTCTCCTTGCTCAAAGGTAAATCGTTATGGGTTAAATGTCAGTTCGTATGTTCTCATTTCACCCATTCAATCAGCAGCATACTGGCAACTATTAACAGACTCTTAGAGCTCAATAATATACCACTCAATAGTAGGGAGATTGTTAATGCTTCTTTCTGAGACTGGCTTTTTTCTTCTTAATGGTTTCTTAGATTTCTTCAAGTATGTTTTTTTTTTGTTTTTTTTTTGGCTCTTCAAACGTTGTTTCATGATTCACTAAAGCCTTGGACTTGCCGGGCTTTTCTACGATTTTTTTCACGGTTTCTAGGAAAAATATGGTTATTAGAACTGTCAATATAGCCGGTAGACTTGTCAGAGAGAGGGAGAGTAACTCTGGTCTGCACATAACACGATGTTTCAATAGACGATTGAAATTTATCCCGAAAATTCACCAGAAAGTAATCCTTTTTTAATCAACTCTCCAACAACAATTTTCAACTTCTTCGTTTCATAATTTTGATCAATTTTTTTTGAATTTTTCTTGAATTTATTTTAGTTTTTGATCAAATAAAATTTGGTCGTTATAATTTGAAAGCTGTAACATTTTACAAAAACAGCACTAACATTGGAATGAAGAAGTTATTGCAAATTAACGTAATGAGATGTTAAAAGAATCCAATCTAAAGTAGTTGAGTACAAAATAGAAAATGTTCATGCCAATGTAATGTATTGAGGTGATGTGTATTTGTAGTAATTGGTTGTGTAGCACGAGCGGTTTTGTAAAAGGGCTTGTATGTAAGTTTAAAAGAGAATGAAGTATTAGTAATAATCAAGAGAGCACCACTGGTTTTAAAATAAATATATTATTTTATAAACAAATTTAACCACATTACAATATCACAATTATAAATCAGATGTTTATCTAGAATAAATGCAAGGCTCTAATGTTTTAACTTATATCTAGCACTGATTTGAAGAGAGCGATTCCTGAAGTGTTCTGTTCTGGCTTTGGGAGCAGAATGCAGACCTCGTTGTTTGAAAGCAGAAGTCAGACTATATTATTTGAAAGCTGAAGGCAGACTCTACTCTCTCTAGCGGGGGAATTTTCCTTCACAAAAGAATTTAACTTAACGGGATTTTTGTGCCTTTGTTTTCCTAATAGCAATGACCTAGATTTAATATACCTGACTCTAAAATACACTCTTTTTGAAGGTAAATTCACAGAACTAAGATAATTATAAAATATTAACAAAATACTATTTTGGATACTATAAAATATTCTAAACTCTAAACTAATTTTCACTTTTCTATTTTGTTCTTCCACTACACCAAGAAATATAAACTGCCTAATAGAGGTAAGAAAAAAATATTTACCTATAAGATTTTTGAAACTTGGTATTAATAAAAAATTAGTTCAATGACAGTATCTGATTATATTATCATGTATGTATATTATTTGAGAATTGTAACCTCTATCTCTATCTAGTAAATGATTGCAGGTAGACTCTTTTACACAACAAAGTTTACATAAAATTCACATAATACTCTATGACTATGTTAGCTCTGCTTAAGCCTTGTTTTATGTTTATGCCTTTCTTTGAACACCTCACAATATGAAAGTGAGTTAACATACTGAAATATAATACTATAGGCCATCAGTGAAACATTGTGTAAAAAAAAAATGTACAAATAAACAAGATGTTCTCAACTGATAATGAAAACAACTAAATAAATAAAAAAAATAAATAAAAGTAATAGAAGGTGCCGACGGAGGAAATGTAGATGACATTGTACATAGAACCTTTCTTTAAAAAAAAAAACTGATACAATAGTAAGAAAACACCTATTGTGTTTGATTTTTCTAGTGGTATCCGGTTTACAACAAACAGGGCAATTTACACCTATAAATAACAATGAATAGTATAGTTAGATGTTGTACAGCTGTCGTCTAGTTACTCTCCTTTTCTTAATTTCTAAATGGAATAGATTAGAAATTGATGCTTTGGTCTGAGAATACAGGAGTTGCCGATTGGCTTCATATGAGACGAAAATTACATTTTCTACATTCTCTTCTTCTTGTAAGTGGGTAAAGTAATATTTTTAGAAACAGATTCTTACAAAAAAAATACATGTTTTAAGGTTTCTTGAACATAAAAATAAAATGTTGACCAAATTTTCTTGAACATTGTCCGGTCTTCTTGATAGCACTTAAACTAATTATTAAGTTTAAACAAACTGTGATTTTCCCTTTTTTGAGTTTTGCACTATAGCTTACACTATAAAAAACTTTACTACGACCAATATGGACTTACGGAATAGAGGTATGGGGTTCCACCAAGCATTCCAACGTTTACCGATATCCAATCCTTACAGTCCAAAAATCCTACGAAAAATTACCAATGCTCCTTATTATGTCTCCAATAAAACCTTACCTAATAACCTATTATAATGGGGTTGTTGAGGAGAGAAATTAGGTTTGATTAAACGAACGAGATATGAAGGCACTAATATAATGTAGCTAGGTTTACACTTACTGCACTGGACTTTATTATGAAAATGATAGAATGAATGGTGAGAGCAGAGATATGGCACAATGCGATGTATGGTTGTGTCTGATAGACTTCTTTAGATAGATTCCCACTGGCTTATATACACAGATTCTCCCACTATAGCCTGCCTAAGTCAGAGAGTAGTCTTTGTTAACCAGGGAGGGCCTCTCTTCTCTCTGCTGTGGTTGCATTATCCTTGCGGTACCATTACACCTATACATATTCAATTTGTGTCCGATCTAATAAAATCCCGTTATCAAAGATTCAATAACTTCCTGTCCCATCATCATAATCCTTTGGTTCAATAACTTGCTAGACAAACCTTGCCCGATAATCCGTCCTGACGCCTGAAGCATCAGTGGGCCCCGTGACCTTTTAAATTAACTTCAACGCCATGAAGTAATTAATACCACTGGCGTATTTTCTTCACATATAATTCATGTCATGTAAACATTCACCTTGAAATGTTATTGTGATATTGTGTTGTTGTAGTTTGTAGTAGCTTGAGCGGTTTAGTAAAAGGGTTTGAAAGTATATATGTTAAAGAGAGAAGTATCAGAAATAAGAAAGTAGTCACCACTGCTAACAATAAATATATTCTATTAAAATAATAAGTACAAGTTATCTGCACAGAAATTATTAACTTATTAATATGCACTGATGCTAAGAGAGCGAAAAACAAGTGTACTGCTTCGGTGTCTACAACCAACTATATCTTAATAAATCAGACGTTTATTTAGAATAAAGGCAAAATCTCTATCACTGGCACTGAGTTTAAGGGAGCGATTCCTGAAGCAAGTGTTCTGGCTTTGAAAGCAGAATGCAGACTGTCCGAAAGAATGCCTTCTCTTACAAAACAGTTGGCCAAGTGGCATTGTATTAATTTAACGGATTCTTGTGCCTTTGTCTCTTTATTTGCATTGACCTAGATTGTGGTATACTTGGCTCTATCATACATTATTTTTGTCAAAATTATTTCACTTAAAATATTTTAAAAACTATTTATTGTTGCATTTCTTCTTCCACTACAACCTCATTTGCTTATTTGTATGTATTGTACAGTTGTAAATAAATTATTGAAGGAGAAAAATAAAAGAGTTTTCAGGCCAAACCCGTAAGCACCCTCCACAGATTCAAAAATACACACACGCACACCAGATTCTAAAAAATAAAAAATAAAAACCTTTTTTTTGGATTCAAAGGAATCTTGAAACTTATTTTACCGATGAAAACTTCATATTGAAAATTTGATACGTTCACAATACCAACACAGTCTTTAAATCCGTTCTGTTATCAACAGTCAGAGAAAGTAATAAATAAAAAACAGCATAAGGGGGCAAACTGTATAATTATTTTTTTCACTAATTGATGAATAATATTCAAAACATATGCACATTATAATATACAATAATTAAAACAAAAATTATTGAGTTTACATTTTTAATTTGCATATCATATTTACAAACATTATATTAACAAAGATAATATATAGAAATGGCTATATTTCGTTATATATATTATATATATATAAATTCCATGTATGGTGCCGAGGCTCACGTTTTATAGAATACATAGTATCATTAAATTGTAATGTTTATGACTACAACGACAGGTTACATCCAATGGAAAAAAATTAATTCAAATTTTAAATTTATATATAATATAATTTAAATTGCTAACGTTCAATTAGATAAAAAAAAAAAAAAAAAACCTACAGATATTTAAATATTCAACAAGTTGTTGTGGCTAATTCGGCTCGTCAATTTATTATAGCCACTCCAGTTAGCCACATCATCGCCATCTTTATACAATGGCTTTATAAATAGTTATTTAAAGATTCAACCATAATTTTTTTAATATATTATGTATGATATTGAAATTTTTAATACAACTGTTATGAGGGGATGAATGAAAGAAATTCAAAGAATTTGAACTAGCCAAGGAGTAGGCTTTGAGTTCCTTGGTATATCTTGCAATAATTTCTACTTTCTCACACTCTGCTATAGTCCTCATGTGTTGGTTCTAGTGTACTCGCCTTTGGTTCGAGAATTCAGAGTTCAGTACTCGTAAGGATTATGACGATGTTGACCAAGTATCGTAAAGAAAACGTTACTAAAGAAAACTAAAGTTGGTAGAAATCTTTAAGTAGCGAAGGCCAGAAGTAAACGGCAGTAAGAATAGTAAATTTAAGAACAAATTGACATGACGAGACTGCAAATACAGCTGACGAAGAACATATTATTTATATTGCTGATGAATTAATTTAAACCAACTAAGAATAATAATATATGTATCAGTAACAGAACAGTCCATTTGTGCAAAAAAAAAAAACTTTAAAGATTGAATTACTGATTATTACTTTTTTTCACTTACCAAATCTAGTTACACCCAAAGTCACGCAAAAATCGTCGGTAACTCCAAGTATTTTCCATTTAATACATTATATAATGTAACATTTTTTTTTAATTAATTTATAGATATGGCAAGTGAGCGGCTCAAATCTATCTCATTTATTTGAAAACCATTTTTCTGCAAAAAAAATTATTGGGGAAAAACACATGCATCGCAAGGGATTAGCCTATGTAGGTTTTGTCAGGAAAACGAAGAAACAGCAGTGTATGTGCTGTGTTGATATGAGTGGCTTGTGTGGCTTCGCCTCTTTGGTGAGAAGAGGCTGGCGCCTGGCAAGCTTCACGCGGGGCCTCCTCTCGAGACTGTGCTGTCTTATTTAAGCAGAGAGGTCTCGAGAGTGCGCTCTACGTCCTTGCAGCTAAAAGTCCATCTACGGACATTGTCCGGTGTCGGGCAGTGTTGTCTCTAACGTGACAACATTACTAGCCGGCCGGCAATGCACTGAGAAAGCTCCTTACTTTTAGGCTTGCTATAAGGATCCAGAGAGCTTTGGATAGCTTAGAGCTTGTTCCTCCTCACAGACGTTAAATGTTTAAAGCTACTTTGACAGAGTTCTTATACTAAATGTAATTACATTGTAGACAGAAGACAGGGTGTTTGGACATTCCAACAACCACAATAAACTTGAAATCTAATAACGCAAAAAAAAAGCCTTGGCGCAACAGCCCTTGAAGGGCCAAATCTTAGATTACATTCTTTTGGAGGATAGTTCTGAAAGATACATTCTCAGTGCATTGTCGACCTGCAAGCAATGTTCTCTAGCGACACATATTCCCCAGAAATTCCCTAATATTAGATTAGATTCTGTGGAGGGTTGGCTACCAAGCCTACGCCACTGCGACCCCCATAGATCTATTGTGGCATCCACGACTTAGGGAGCCCCCAGCCTTGCCCGTAGATGAACTTTTGGCTGCAAGGACTTAGAGCGCACTCTTGAGACCTTTCTGCTTATTAAGACTGCTTAGTCTCCATAAGAGAATGGATCGTTCAGGACGCAGTAGACTATCCTCCAAAAGAATCTAATCTAAGAGTAAAGCTAAGAATCGAATCTTCAAGAGCTGTTTCGTCAAGGTTTTTTTTTTTTCTGCGTTATTAGATTTCAAGTATATTATGGTCGTTGGAAGCCCTATTATGTATATTAGACACCCTGTCTTTTGAACTACAATGTAATTACATTTAGTATAAGAACTCTCTGAATGAAGCTTTAAACATTTAACGTCTGTGGTGAGGGACAAGCTCTAAGAAGCTATCCAAAACCCTTTGAGTCTTTATAGCAAGCCTAAAAGTTCGGAGCCTTCTTTAAAAGTGTATTGCCGGCCGGCTACTAATGTTCTCTCGTTACAAAAACATTGCTCGACACCGGACAATGAGCTATAGAAGCCTCCTAGGACGAGAAAAAATTCTAAGGACAGCCCTGCTATATTCGAACCTAGTACAGTGCGCTATCACTGAGCTAATTTCGTCCACATTTAATAAAGATTTTGAAGAAAATTTGTCTTACAAATGTTTTACTCGAGATTTTTCCCTTTCATTTCCATTTTTTCCGAGCTACCCTTTATTTATTTCATGCCTTATAAAAAAAAAAAAAATTATTATTTTAAAATATTAATGTTAGTCCAATTTTTTTTTTTCGAATATAAAAAAATAACTCTATATCTTTCTCGAGTAAATATTTTTCTATTTTATATATTTACATATAACCCTGAACATATATATATATAAACGATGCCTAGCCAGAAAAAGAAGAAGTTATATGTTTGTTTCAAATTTGCATATAGTATAAAAATAGAAATAAAAAAAACTGTGAGATAATAAAAAAAGAAGATTGGACGTGTGTACATTTAAGAAGAACAAGATGATGTAACTTTGTGTGTGATGTTTTCAAAAAGGTTATAGTCTGCTAGGTTATATGACGAACATCGAGTGAGAAAGTGGGAGGAGAAGAATACTCAGTATATACCATTTCAAAACTATGAAACAGAACGACAGAGAGAACGATATAAAAAGTATCGCTTCTTTGAATTTATGCACTGTTTACTAGAAAAATTCCCCACTTCAATTCACAAAATACACACACACACAAACACACAGAAGTGTGCGTACTGTCTCTTGTGATTCGTCTTTTTCCATTCTCTAAACAAATTATTGCCCACCGAGACCAGTATCTTTTCCCGCCCAATCTAATGACCCCTCTGGGTCTAATAATTAATAATACAGTATCGCGAGTATGATGTATTGACTTAGATTAGTATAATCATCTTTTTTTTTTAAAAAAAAGTGTGCGACCTACAGGCCTATCTTGCCCATCGTACTCTTTACTCTTTGTGTTATTTGCGCATGCTTCCTTTTACTACATTACTCTTTCTATTCGGCCCGTCTATCCTACCACTATTTGCTTATACGTGACTCATTATTTTACCTTTTACTGTTCAAAATACAGGACTAAATCGTACATCTATTTTATTTCCACCAATCTTCTCCTGTTCCTAAAAACTTCATTCTTCCTTTATGATCTGTAAATAGTTTAATATTTGGTTGTATATAGAGATTTTAATATTATTTTATGATTATTTAAAATCTTTCCTCTTACATATATATAGTGTAAAGCAATTTTAATTTTACTTCGGTCACGTCCAGTCGCTTGTAACTAGTGAGAAATACCGATTTAATGAACCTAGGATGTTAATAAAATTAAAAACAACGTCTAATGTACTGAAATTATAGTCTTGAAATATATGAATACTAGCGCACATATTGATTCAAAAGATTACACGTTTTAGCATACAAAAAAAAAATTAAAGTGGCAGCTTCACATGGCTGACTCTTTGTTTTTTATTTCCTCTTACGGCTGTAAGAGGAAGTATTGCAATTTTGTAAAGTTTGAATTAAAATCCATTTACAGAAAATACGATTTTACCGTTGGTTTCATTTTTTCCAGTTTTTAGTAATTTCTTAAAAAACGGCATCATTTCACGTCATGGCTTATTACTTTTAGTTGAAACGCTTTTCCTGAAAAATTTATTTTTTGAGGTTTCTTTTAACATTTAGCATTTCGAGGACCCCTGGAAAGGACTCTGGCAGGAGTATTTGGGACAAGGCTCAGACATTCGGAGCTTATGGGCAATTTACTAGCATCTTCCCGTGGGAAATTCACACAATTAGAAGATGTGCCCAGTTTAACTTCGCCAGGATGTATCGGTAACAGGAAATTGCTATCCGATAGAAAGGTCGCCCTCTGATTAAACCACTGCTGTCGCCACCAAAGGTATGTTCAAAAATATGTTATTGGAAATTCAATGGCAAATTCAATGGCCTGGTTCGAAACAGCAGAGTTAACACTATTCTGGATGACAACAAGGCACCTTGTCGTGGAAGGAAATGAGATGGCCCGACACCCTGACTATAGAAAGGCCCTTATAGGACCGGAACCCTTCAATGGAATAGAGAGAACATTTAATCAAAATCAAGTGGGGCTGCTCAATTAAATTGAGGTGCTCCAACACACAGCGTCATCCCTAGACATAGCAAAAAGCGATAATACCTAGCCATAAAAAGTTTAAATATAAGGATATCATAATGTCCAATGTCAAATAAAAGAACTAATATGTATAGATGACATAAAGTGCATCTAAGTCTAATTTTATACATTAAGTTTATCTATAAATATGCTGGGAAATAATTCCCAGGGAGTCAACTAAAATATTCTCCACTAAAGGAGCTATGTCGAAAAAGTCCAAGGTTGTCTTAGGCACCACAGCTCTGGCACCAAACCCCTGAATGCACCTTATACTCCCTGACCTCAAACTGATCCTTAAACTTCTCCTTATAAAAGGAAATACATTTTTCGTAAATGGCCCTTTTCCCCTCATCTATTTTGTCGCCCTGTTTCGGATCTTTACTCTCAAAACGGATGGTCGGATCCAAAATGTACGTTACATTGCTGGCATTGTCAAATGCTATAATATCAGCATATCTTGTAGATGCATCTGTATCTATAGCGTATACCTCTTCGGGAGTCACATAAACTTTTTTTTTTATAATTTCCATCAAGGCGTGCTTTACCCTGTGGTGGCGTCGAGTTACAAGAAGCATGTTGTCAGGACAATTGCCAAGCACATGCGCTGGTGTTTTAGGCTCTCTGCCGCATCTGCGACAGAGGGGTCCAACAGCTCCCGCCGACTGTCCGCCAACCCCAGCAACAGCACGAAGTGGGGCATTAGTTTATGTTCAGCTTAACAGCATTACTCCATTCTGAACATGATAAGATTTTCTTGTCATATACAAACTGATTTAATTTCGGGCTGTCCTTAAAAGTTTCTTCTGCAAGAGTTCAGGAATGAGAAAGGAGGAAGTGAAGAGAGCACAGCTCTGGAAAATTCTCCCATAAATGAAGCAGGCAATGTTTGTCAGGACGGTTATGATCAGAAAAGATCTGAAATGCGCTCCAGGCCGAGTAAAAACAGACATCGCCTGCTGACGAGCTTCCTCACGACTATTGTAGATGTAGTAACTGACTAGAACGCTAAAACTTCTGCGAATCCTGTGAAAAGATGGAGGAGACTCCAATGCACCTCCTATTATACTACGTGCAACGCTATCATCCAAAGAAAATTCTAAAAGATCTTAATTTGGAAGGGGTGCTACACAGGTGTGTGGTCACATCCTAGCACCTTAGAGGGGTATAATAGATCTCTTTTCGTCGTCATGGACTGTGCCAAAACAAAAATAGGAAAACAAAGAAACTTAAAGTTTGCTTTAACTTCGAGACAATGAGTAGTTCTACAGGCACCTAAGCGAGACACAGGCACCAACTTCATTTTTTCAAATGAGGAGGTGTGGTTTTTATTTAAGAAATAGATTCCTCTATTTTTTGTAAGAAAAATTTACTTGAACGGTTTTTTCTTTCAGCGATATTTTACAAGTTATGAATGAAAACATGGTTCCTATAAGAAATTTCAAAATGATATTATAATGGTTTTTTGATTGAATAAGAAGAAAAGTACTATTTTATTATAAATTTTACTCCTCATTAATTACATATCTTGCTCGAACTGGGCGCCACCATTAGAGATGTATTTCTTTGGTCGTAAGGTACAATAGGCAGGAAAAAGCATTTGTACGCATCTCTATTGGTGGAGGCCAGTTCGAGCAATATCTGTAATTAATGAGGAGTAAAATTTATAATAAAATAGTACTTTTCTTCTTATTCAATCAAAAAACCTTATAATATCATTTTGAAATTTTTTATAGGAATCATGTTTTATTCATAACTTGTAAAATATCGCTAAAAAAAAAAACCGTTCAAGTAAATTTTTCTTACAAAAAATAGAGGAATCTATTCTTAAAAACCACATCTCCCTATAAAAAAAAATGAAGTTGATGCCTGTATCTCGCTCCTGGAAGCACCAAAACAAATTTGCAAATTGAATTTAGTTTTCTAACAAAAAACTACGGGGACACGTATTTTTGAGTTTTTTTCTAGCTATCTTAGTTTCCGAGAAAAAGTCGTTATCCATATATCTTGGGGGACACCCTGTATAGGCATAATATAACTATAAAAATATAAGGCACTTTTTCGGTCTTATATTACCTATCTCAAAACATATATTTCCTATAAAAACTTAATTTTAAAAATTTGCAAAACAACAAGAAGCTCTTTTTGTCAAACGAAACTTTTAAAAAAAGATTTCAAAGCGAAAGTATTTCTTTTTACCAACTTTATTGTGTTTTTAGTTTTGTTTAATTTATTTTTTTCCTAATTCAGCGAGAAAGTGATTATTTATCATACAAAGAATGTTGTTAACAGAATACTGACAGGTTGTTTCATACAAAGTCCGGAAAGGTAAAGAGAGATATGTGATGTGGTTTGGCTCTTCATTAGCTGCCCATAATACAATGGACGTTAACCATTTATGGAACTTAATGTAGTCAGATAGCGGAAAAAAAAATGAATTCTTCGTAAATTTTATTAATGTTACAATGCAGCTATCAATACAAAATAATAATCTGAGCATTCTTTGTAATCACAACAAAACACTAGTTTTTTTTTTTAATCACAATTGCATGATCTCCATCCAGATTTAGCCAAATTATTTTTTTGCAGTATCCATCACAGACACAGGAGTCTAATAGAAGTTTTAGCAAAGACAGGGTCATAACTTGTAATTCTACAAGTTTCATATGTATTCTATATGTTTCAAAGACTACAGAATTTGAAAAGTGATCTTTTAGATGATAAACAAATGAATATCGGAAATAATACATTTGATAGTAGCGCAAGAGTTAATTTTATATTTTTTACTGGATTGTTTATAATCTTACCGTAAATTGATCAATACGTTTAATTTTTTTTTCGCATCATTCTTTACTGAATTGCAAATTGTAAAATAAATCATGCAATTGTGGCAGGAATTTCTGGGCCCAGGATCACTACTCTGGGAACTATGGAATAAATTGTTCATCAACTTTCAGACGGAAATTCACACAATTTTTCAATCAATCTCTGCAGAAAATTCTTTAAAGCACTGAGCACATGTGTCATCAATTCGAAAATGGTATGGAAATACCTTGTGACAAACTCAACAACCTGGGCAGAAATAACAGTGTATATTGGATGCCAGGGCAGGTTGGCTTGGCGTTAATAAGATGGCCCAATAACACCGTTATACGGCCAGGAAACTAGTATAGGATATGTGACATCAAGAGAAGATCGCAGAAACGAGGAGGAAATAGAAGAGAGCATTCTCTGCAGAAACCTCTTAGGGTGTGACATGCCAGAACATAGTCTGTGACAGGCGTAGGCTTGCATTAGTATGACCACAGATAAGCTTCGCATCATGACAGGTTTCCTTACAGTGCTTTGTCACAGACTCAGGGGATACCTGAAGAAGCTAGGCCTAAAAAGTAATAGCACCTGCAGATTCAGATTCTAATATATCTCCTGACGGATTAAATTGTTATCATGCAAAGAAGATTTAGAAGCATCAGAGATCTTTTCCGTGATAGCCAGCTTCTTTTTGTGTCATCGACCGGTTTCGGGCGTTCGCCCATCATCAGGTTGCTTTTTGTCAATCAGTGTGATAACATAGATTTGCACAGAATAAATTTAGTTGATACACTCATAAATTTGCTCTGTGCAACTCTATGTTATCACACTGACAAAAAGCATTCTGATGATGGGCGAACGCCCCAAAACCGGTCGATGACCACAAAAAAAGAAGCAGGCTATTAAGGAAAAGATCTCTGATGCTTTCCAGCTCTGCGGGAACCAACCTCAACGAGGTTTAGAAGCCTAGCGACATCCCAGGTGTTGGAAAAGGATATATCCTTTCTAGGATCTTCTAGAATTTTAAATATCTTGGGAAGTCAATCTGCCAGGGTTACTATAAGATGAAGGGTCTCACATCCCAGCACCAACAGGAGGATTAGCAATAAACTTCTTAGATCACGGTGCAGAAAACATCTTTACAGCCAGAACTCCATGCAATTGCTTTTAAATCATTTTCTTTTATGAAAAGTATTCTTTCTTTATTCTTTAAACTTACTTTATTTTTTGGTATGTTATTCCACATATAATTGCAAGCAAACTCCAACTCACCCAAAATAGGTGTTTTCAACCTAAAAACTTGTATTTCCTTGAAAACTAAACTTCAAAATCTTCCCTTCGTGATATTTCTCTTACAGTATAAGAAAAAGCAAAAAAAATAAATAAATTCAAAATTATTATAATACTGGTTACAGTGGGCAAGCTTTACACGATGTTTCTATCCATTCTCATGTAAAATGTAGAATGTCAATACACACAAACAGAGAGAGAGACCCTCACCAGTAACAGATGTAGACAGATCCCTCAACCTCTCTTTAGCTGAACATTACGTTATATTTCTCTTTACACTAAGAATATCCCTCGCCCCTTATTTGGTTGTTGAACAATAAGAATAAGATCTGTTTGCTAAAGGTGTGACCATAACAATAGATGAGATATTGTCCATGCTTTTTTTTTGGTTTGAAGAAGTGGAAGGGATCCGATTGAAATGTTAGTAACAAGAAGGGTGGGAGTTGAAGGACTGTATACCCAGAAACATTGTATGGATTCAAAGGGAGGAAGAAAAAAAAAAAATTGAAAGTCTGAAGGGACACAGGAATCATGGACTGCCCTTAAGTACAGTTTACTTACTCTGTACATAAAATGTCTCGTCCTGTTTGACTGTAAACATACTCACTGCTACATGTTCAAACTTATATTTGCTCTGTTTTTTTTTTTCCATACATTTTCATTCTACAAGATTTTTTCCTTGATCGAAACTAAGTAATAAAAACAAAATTAATAAAAAATTGATTTATTGAAAATAAAAAACTGGTGTGAAACACTCACACGTCTTAATACAATTATTTACATACAATGATAAATTTTCTTTACACATCAAATTTTACTCATTTGTCGTAATATTAAATGTAGAGATAAATGTACCTACACAGGCAGGTAGAATATTGCGTTTATCTTATAGTCCAGTAGGTAGCGCCAACATTGAACAAACTGAATAACATTTGAAATTTAACGCCCCAAATCCATAAAATCAATTTTGTTTTCGAACTAAAAAAAAGAATAAAGCTTCAAATAAAAGTGATACATTTATATCTGTGTTCTTAGCACAATAAATTTAGAGAAATCACTATGGTTGTTTTCGAGAAAGTTAAAAAAAAAAAACCAAAAGCTTATTCTGTAAAGTAGCACTTTCGGTTAAACGATGTTCTTACAATTTGGAATACTTATCTAAGTATATTAATAATATTAATTTTGTAATGAGATCCGAATCATTCATAGGATCCGAAGAGCGGAGAAGCAGACATTGAATGAATCAAAAGTTAGTTACTCGCCACCTAGGCCAGACTAGGAAGAAAGAGTTCGATTTAGAGAGCGACAGTAGAACAGTTCAGACAATTTACGACAGTTTTACAACAGTACATCCAGTCAGCAATCTATCTACTATCTTCTTATACTCAGCCAGTCTGTCTCTTTATATTTCTCTCGCTAACTAACTTCTAAACTTAATTGTAATGTCCTTGCAGTTGCTATATTCTATTCATTAAACAGTGTTCAATATATCATCTAGTTTATTTGTATTCTCATATCCTAAAATTCATTCTCTATAATAATTCTCTCTCTATCACACATCCATTATAATTTTTACTTTTTCTTGCTTCTATTAAGGGGAAGTATAGCAATCGCCTAAAATGTTCAAATTTAGTTTTTATTAGAAATAAGCTTTATGAGGCTCTAAAAGCTAAAAATGGTTTTCAGAAATAGTCTGTGTTTATGTGTGTATGTGTTTTAGTATTAATTTATATGAGAACAGTAAAACTCTGAAATAGCCCCCCCCCCCCCCAAAGGCAGGAAGTTCAAAGTCGGTGCTCAGAAAGGGTATAACTAGGGAAACTATAATACAACAATTATATTGTACATTATTCACCGTACACTTCAAAATTATTTTTGCCTTGATAAAGATAAATAAATCTTCTGGTATTTTATCTATCGTAGCATGCATATTCATTGGTTTCTGACCGGTTTTGGATTTTCATCCATCATCACAGCAAATTCATCAAGTTCGTATATAAAGAGTTCACTTCAACGTAATGTATCCATTACAACCAACAAACCAACAAGTGTGAGTGTAAAACCGAAACATTATGTTGAAGTGAACACTCTACACGAACTTGGTGAATTTGGTCTGACGATGGATGAAAATCCAAAAACCGGTCAGGAATATAAGAAATATGCATGCTACGACGGATAAAATACCAGATGTTTATCCAGCATTGCAGACCCATCCACATATTCAATAAATAACTTTTGTTAGATGGATCGATCATAAATAATCCAAAAAACATTTCTAATATTCTTTTGGATTATGTTAGTAAATGTGTCATAACATATTTAATGGTTCATATAAACTAAATAAACATTCATTAATTGAAAAGTGGGATAGAGCTTGATTTAAAAAAAAAAAAAGGAAGGTTCAAGAAGGATTAAGACCTAACACAGTTTGGAGGATATGAAATATAAATAGACCGATGATTTCACCATAAGTATAGTGAATAAGCCTTTGTAGTGGAATATAAAATATATACATACATGTATATATTATGTGTCACATAAGTCCCCACCCCTATATAAGTCAATCTATCCCAGCATAGTCCACATATCTCATTCTAACAACTGTTGACATCTCACAAACATATGCTGCACAGTTTGACTATTGTGAGAAATGACCTTTGAAATTTTATTAATAGAATTTGTTAATAAATATCGTTGAAGCGTGATTGTTAATGCCTTTTAATATTTTAATATGCAGATTTACTTTTACAAAAATTTATGATCCATAGGGCTTCAAAATAATGTGATAAAGAAATCAAATATCTGATGTAAAAATACTCACAACATTTTCTCTTGTAGCAGTTAATGCAATTAACAGACATGGTAGAGTGTATGTATCTCAGGTAGGTAAAATTTAAAGTGTCAACACTGAACTAGAGAAGAAAGCAGTAATAATATCGAACAAACCTATTTGAATATGTGGATGGGTCTGCAATGATAGATAACGTCTGGTACTTTATCAGTCGTAGCACGCATATTTGTTATATTCCTGACCGTTTCGGATTTTCATCCGTTGTCAGAGCAAATTCACCAAGTTCGAGTAGAGAATTTACTTCAACATGTGTTCCTTTTTTTTTTTTTTAGAAAAGGAAACATTTTTTTGTTACTTTTATAGTTAATGGTATGATTTAATTCCCCCATTATTAATAAGTTCTTAGTGGATTTATTGTTTCTAGGAATATTCATCCTAAAAATTGATAATATTGTAACGCAGCCAGTGGTGCCATCTAGGAGAGGAAGTAGGACCCTCAAGTTCTCTTAGTGGCCGCTAGGAAGCGCTGGCGACGCGCTCTAGTTCTTTCTGGAAGGATTGAGAAGATTCTAGAAGATTCTCCATCGGTATAAATAGTAGGACCGCAGAGAGTTTTGCAGAGTTTTCTAGTTATAAACGAAGTGTACGTTTTTGGAAAGTGTATAAAAAGTGAACAAAGTGAACTTTTGTGGTATAAACTGTGAAGTAATTATTATTAAGTGTTGTATTTTGTAATTTATTGTGTATAACAATAAATTGGTGTTTTCTTTATTGAAATTTAGTGCATTATATGTATACGAACCCACTTAAAAAAATTAGTTGCAGTAGCTAGTTTAGAGGGAAAAACGTTACACTATATATACATTTATAATAAAATATTCAATACCCCTTCTATTATATAACAGCGTCAATTAAATCTATAACATAATAACAAAATAAAATCTAAAATAGTTAATAATTTTCCCTCCTCTTCATTTTTATTTATTCTCACAAATATAATTAATAATAATAATAATAGTAATAATAATAACAAAATAAATAACAGAATTAACTGTTTCTGTACATATTATAATACAGGTTTAACAATGATAAAGTAATAGAATGTGAAGTAATTAATTTCAGTTATTTGTTTAACTAATAGATAAAAGATATTTAATTAATATTAATATTAATACAGTTTTATAATTTATTATATCTATGAATAAATTAAGACTCGTTAAAAATTCATTATACTTTTGTTGGAGTTAGTATATCTCTTTCTATATTCACTCCCAGTATGTACGGTTCTTTTTAAAGTTTAAAATCAATTGCAAACTTTTATCGTTTATTTTGTCAAAGGATTTTAAATTTTTCATTCAAATATAATGCTTAAACATTGCTTTTTGAAAAATCTAACGACTGCAACATTTTTTTTCTGCTTTAGAAATGAGTAAAACTTTATTGCCATTTATGCTTAAACTTTACAAATTCTTATTTATTAATTCTTTTAATTCTTTGTTAGAGACAAATCAAATTAGTAGCTCTTGATTGGTTTTTATGCTATTTAAAATGTGAACAATAGTAATAAATAAAAACACTATTTCTATATACACCGCTGAAAAATATACGGAAAAGTTTCTATACCTTCCGTTTTCTTCTAAGTTTTAATGAGCAATTCCTCTGTCATATATCGTAGCTCTTCGTTCATCTTACATCATATCAGGAGGTACACCAGAATTTTTCGCAGTCTTTTACTAAGCCTATTGATAAGAGAGCACTTTCTTTGATTTAACACTATTGCCAGGAGCCTCCTTCACTTGAGCTTTCTTAACGTTAACTCACTGTTAAGATTTGTCTGTCTCTATTATCTTATAGGCAAGATAATACATCTTATTTTAGTGATATCATATTATATGCTGTGTGGCACAACAAGAAAGGTCGGCAGACCAAAGCTCTGATGGCTGGGTGGTGTTGCCAACGTGTGAGAAATCTCCTGGGTACTCGAAACTGGAAAACATCTGCAACCGATATAGACAGCAGGGAATAGACACCTAAAGGAGGCCAGGATCTACAAGGGTTGTAGCGCCATGGAGATAGATTTTTATTGATAAAGACATTTCTTTCTGCCTAATATCACTGCTAAAGATTTCGAACTGTCTTCTCTCCAGTTAATAAGAGCTAAAATACTGTCAAGTTTCTTTAGGAAGAGCTTATTTGGTACACTGTTAATTTTACTGTCTCTTATAACAAGGGATTCGTACCTACTTCTCAGCAACGTCATCCAATGAAACCATAATTTCACTTTCTATAATTCAGTTCTTTCAATATGAAGGTCCGTATTAAAGAAACTATTGCAAATTTAGTTAATGATTTAAAACGCCAGAATCACTCTTATGACTCATTTTTATTTCATTTTACTCCATTGCGTATATTTTAAAGTAATTGGTAGATATTATACTGTGAAAAAATGATGTTTGTTGAAATGCAAAACAGGCACTAATAACACTTCAACAATAAATTTTACTTTATATTTTACTAAGATATTTAGTATAGATTAGTCTTAGAAACTGAGAGATTAGCGGACGACATAGCATTGGCGTATTCTTGAACTTTGCTGGAGAACTCGTGCTTGTTTTAACTCTTGTTCTTGTTTAGAATTTAATTGTTGAATAAATGCTCCTCCTTGATATTAGATTGAAGACTATTCTTGCCTGTATAAATGTCTATTGAAAACTCTTGAAAACTATTTAAATAATATTGTCACATGTTTCCTTCTTCTTGAAGACTACTCACGCTCTGAATTTGGCGCTATTTTGTTTTGTTTTTTTTTAAAACGGCTAGTTTGGTTATAGCCTTTTTTTTTTTAAATCTCGCAGTTTATTCGACCGCTTCGTACAGGTGATTCAAACGCACAGTATATGGAATCCGTAGCGCGATTTAGCAGATATTAGTTTACGCTAGTGGAGAAGAAATCTATCCAAAGTTTGGAGTGTGTTAGTGCAAAAGTTTTTCTATGAAAGCACAATGCTTTTATAAACTTCCGCGGCATTCCCATGCAAAACACTTTAGATTTTCATGGGCAAGAAACATGGAGAGTAGTACAAACTGGAAAGGGTGGAACCTACACCACTTCAAATTTGCACATAAATGGATGTAGATAGTGAGCGGAGCTTAATTCATCCTTCCATGCATCTGATTAGCTGGCAAGTGACGAGGTCTAAGTCTTCATTTCCAATGCCTTTCCGCCGAAACTGTAGTCTACAACGTTGATCAAACGTGCCATCAGGATTGCCGAGGGGTTGCCTAAGGAAGAAAATCATATTCGACCAACTTTGAAACAAAACGGATTCAAGGAAAGGCAAATAACTGCTCTCTTCAATAAGGGCCAAACAGCGACCTCATGTAAGGATATCGCAACAAACAGGAGAAGGAAGATAGAAAACGAAGGTGATTCTTTCATGTGTACAAGGAATAGAGATATCAAAGATTATAAAAATTCTAGCAAAGCACAATATATGGAACGGATGAAAAATTGTCCCAAATGCTTTCACAGTTCAAAGACAAATTCCCACTACAAGAAAATGGGTCTATGTAATTCCTTGTTGGGAGAAAAAAAGCATAGGACACACCAAGAGGATAGTTACAACGCGCTTCAAAGAGCACACACATTATGACAGACATAATAAAACAGAGAAGAGTTTGCATTTACTGAACATATCTTGCGAATAAATAAAATACATTTTGAGGACATCAAACTTCTTGCCCAAATAAACAATTATTATGAATGTGATTATAATGGAAATTGAGAAAGAGGGAATACTGTTTAAATAGAGATGATGAACTCCTTAATAGTCGCTTCAGTCGTATGTATCTGTCGTATCAATAAATGACCACGGTGCCCAATTAGGCTTTTTATATAATATTAACTTCTTAAAAATGATGTTAATTGATCAAATTCATTTGAAGTTTAACATAGTTTAAAAAAAAAGAAGATGCAATTTTTGGCAATTATTTAAACTTTCTCCGCCAGTGTAAATAATAACTGTGGTTTTATTAGATCTCGTATATTTTACTAGGATGGATATGTGCACCTAATGTGGTGGTGAAAGTTTACACTGGCACAAGGGGGAAACTTCCCCTTTTTCTTTTAACAAGCTAAGAAATGAGAATAGAGTTAGGGGGACAACTAAGGAACTATTGCCTGAATCCGTTGGGGGTTTAAGTTTAAGTTGAGCTAATCCTGGTACTCTTTTCTTCTCTGTTAGAAAAGGGATGTGAAGACCTCACTTACACACACAAACCCAGTGGTAAGAGATGTGACAGAGGGGACAACTAGAAATGCTATCTACTATCTCATCCATCCTTGGAAGGGCAAAGTCGCTATAAAGGTGTTCCATCCAATGGTTTTCCACAGTTGTTTATGTGATTTTGTGCATGTATTGCGGGAGGGGGTGCAGGTAGGTAATATTTGTCTTGACAGGTCTTCACAATCTGGTGAAGATTGCTAGGGGCTTTTGCCAAATATTATTCTTTTCTTCTTTAGTGTGTTGTATGATTTTTTATAAGAACCAACAAAAATCAGCTCTTATTATCTCTTTTGAAAACAAAATGTCTAGAAATTATTTTATTATATTGAACAATTAATTTCCAATGGTACAATCCTCATCTCAATTTGTGGATAGAAATTAAAAACTAAAATAAAATAAAAAGTGGCCAGTTTGTGGATAATGTTCTAAATAAAAAATGATTTACGGTGCGCCGTTAGAATGCAAAGTTAAAGAATATCTTACTGTGACGTTTTTGAGAAAAGTATTGTAAACTGAGAAAAAAAAAAAAAGAAAAAAGAAGAAATTCTGAACGAAATCTGATTATCAGATGGGCTGGACACACTAATAAACATAATATCAAATTTGAGTCGAGCTTCCTAAGATTTTTTTCCGTTTTTGAGACATTTCGTTCATTCGTTAAAAACATTTTTCCCTTTTTTTCTCGTAGAGCACCTCAAAACATGTATTTTGGCAAAAAAAAACAAAAAAAACAAACTCAATTTCAAAATTTTTGACACTATTACAATATTTCTTCTTATACGCGCATTAATGGAAAGTATAAAAACAAAATACACATATTTGTATATAGAGAGAGTGTCCCAACTAATGGGCCCACCCCATTTATCTCCTGTCTCTTTGAGGATTGAAAGAAATTGCAAATGGTTTTTTTTTTTATATCTTTTTGCGTAGATTCAGAATATGATAGTCGCACATATCTACGCTGTGCCCAAAGTGGTACTAACTTTATTATTTCAAATGGAAACCCTAACTTTTTATTAATATCATTATTTTTTTTTGGTTTTGAAGAATCCGCACGTCACTTACACTAGGACATCATCACCAGGTGGTTTTATCATCTTTATCGTCAATTTTTTTTAACTCCGCCAAAACTGAGAAAGAAGGAGGGAAAAAAATTATTAACAAGTAATCAAAACCTGAAATACGAATTTATTCCTACTTAATCATTTTTTACTTTCTCTTACTCTTAGTAAGAGGAAGTATTGTAATCGTGTCAAATTTTAGATATCGAGTTTTCACCGCAAATATCCGTTTTGAGGTCCCCTGAGTCCAAAAAGTGGTTTTTAACAAATGTGTGTGTGTGTGTGTGTGTGTGTGTGTGTGTGTGTGTCTGTGTGTATGTGAACAGCATAGCTCAAAAACGAAAAACCGTAGAAAGCTGAAACTTGATATTCCGTTTAGGTATCACCATGGGATCTGACAGGTACGTTATCTGTCAAAATTCCTTAACCGGAAGTACCATTTTACTATTTTTTGTTTTTTTTTTACTCTTTTGCGTTTTTCTCAAAAATGGCTCCGGCGATTTTCTTTAAACTTGATATATCAACTACACATACAACTACAGTTACAACTTTTATTTGAAACATTTCTCTGGAAAAATTCATTTAAGGGTCGTTAAGAGGGAGAGGTGGGGATAGGTTTTCATCTAAAGTGGTTTTTCAGTTTATTAGACAATTCTGTCATCTAAATAATGTTAATTAGAATTGAATATGTTGTTGAAATTTCGAGTTTGAAAAAAATCGGATGACCGGAAGTGCGTTTACATTACCACTTTACTAAATGATTTTTTTTCACTTTTTCGCAATTTTCTCAAAAATGGCTCCGACGATTTTCTTGAAACTAAGTATATAAACCAAAAATACAATGATCTTTAACTTTTATTTAAAACTTTTCTCTGGGAAAATTCATTTAAGGGCACTTTTACGGAAGGGGTGGGTTTATGTTTTTCTCTAAAGTGCTATCATAGTTGATTATACAATTCTATCATCCAAACAAAATTAATTAGAAATAAATAGATGGCCAAAATTCCATGTTTCAAGGAAATTAGTAAACCGGAAGTGCGCTTTTACTGGAACAGTTTTTCAGTTTTCGACGAATTTCATTAAATTTGGTACACAAGCTATAAAATTTGTCAATTATAATTTTGAGAACTGGAGTAAGAGAAAGTTGTGTGAGCGCTTCACACCAAAATTTTTTTTTTTTTTTTATTTAAGGCGCTCGGAGCCTTCTCTCTGCACTACCGCATCACCGGACAGTGAGCAGAGTAAGCTATAGAGGCTCCTAGGAAGAAAAAATCTAAGGGTAACACAGCTGGACTTGAACCCGGGTCCTCCGCGTGGTAGTCCAGTACGCTAACCAGTTAGCTATTCCCTTCCCTTCTACTTGATCTCCGGAACTAGTTATGCCGATTTTCATGTTCTTTGGCTCATTATTAATGGAAAAAATCTACTTTTAGAGAAAAAATAAAAAGCTGGAGTATCCATTTGAAATAATGCACGTAGCACAATGCTCATACATGTGTGCAACTCTCATATTCTGAATCTACACAAAAAAATAAAGGTTACCATTTAAAATTTCTTTTCAACTTCAAAGAGACAGGGTGCAGATTAATTGGGACACCCTGTATCTATAAACATATGTATAAAAACAATAACTATATAAACATTATCTTTATTTTTAGGAAATCAAAAACAAACCCTATGGCGCAACAGCCCATGAAGGATAAAGGCTTGCCTGACGGCGATTTGAATATGAGGGCTTGTGGTAACAAGCCGCAGTTCCCACGCCGTTTAGTTCAGGCCTTCGCTACCTAGGGCGCTACTAACTGTAGCTTCCCACTTTTTATCATGATGCTGGGTCAACACCGACTTCGCCCTCACGGGAATCGAACCCCGAATTATCGCACGAAAGGCGAGTTCGCTAGCCACTAGACCAACGCGTGAGGACATCAAAAACCAAAGCTCATTTAATTCCATGGAAGTGAAGTCGGTGGAGTTGTTAAAGCTGAAAGTGAAAAATAGTGTGGTTTTAGAGGGACTTTTTTTTTGACATTCCAGCTTTTGAGTCACAATTATATTTTTATTGTAATGGAACGAATCGCTAGTAAATTCACCACACAAATGTTGGAATCAATGGTTCTATTAGCAACTGCATCAAGGCGCCACTACTGAGCAACTAAGCGCCAGTCACCTATACATCTCCTGTCACGCTCACTACAATGAATTGGTGAATGGTTTGAACTATGAGATCCAATGTCTCGAAGATGCTGCCTCTAGTGGTGAAAGAAATAAAAAAAAAGCCGATATCTAGTAAACATCAGTCATCATCAACATTGCAAGGTTCACCAAGTTGGCCTATATTAGCTCACCACCGTTAGAACTAGCAAGAGTTCTAACTAATCTATCACTCTACAAGTGACTCACAACAGCCATCTCTATCATCACTCGACGCTCGGTCACGACGTCTACTTTATACACCCTTCTCTCCTTACTCAGTAAATTGAAAGTTATATTTTAAAATATAAGAAAGATGTAAGAAAATAATTTTTATATTACCTAGAAACTTAATAATTTGTGAATTACATTATCATCAATAAACGACTGACCAATAAAGTATAGAATATACTCGTATATATGTATATATATGTTTCAGGAACATTTTCGTGATAGCCTGCTTCTTTTTGTGGTCATCGACCGGTTTCAGGCGTTTGCCCATCTTCAGGATGCGTTTGTCACACAGTGTGATAACACAGACTTGCACAGAGCAAGTTCAATTTACACACTCACTGTCTTATCATACTGTGTGACAAACGCATCCTGAAGATAGGCGAACGCCCGAAACCTGCTCACCTGCCTGCAAGGTTACCATTTAGAGAAAAAAGGTTCCCAACTCATCGGAACCAACCACAACAAAAATATATATGTTGATAATATAGTTAAAACAAGATATTTCCATATATATTTTCTTCCTTACAACTGTCCAACATCACTTTGGGTACGGAATACCCGCTTCATCTGAATGGCAGGGCAAAGTCCCGGCCTTGTCAGGAGGGTGTTGCAAAACCATAGGCCTATGAACAGGCTTGCCTGTCCAAGGTCGGGCCAGTGACCATTCTAGACCTTTAAGTAGGAGACTTGCTCTCTCTACGTAATGGTACCACAGGATCGTGAGTCAGCCCGGCAGAGCTTGCTCTGCACTCATGAGCTGAGGAAAGGACCTCGTGGTGGTCGAGGCTAGCAGGGACGATAGTGATTTTCCAAGCATTTCTTTTAGGTGAGCGGGAGTTGGTTTGGTTTACCTTCGGGAACAGTTCCGCCTTCTCCCAATCTCTCACAAGAACATGTCCAACATCACTAACACATCAAGTGTTTTAGGATTTCTATTTCCTATTAAATAAGAAAAAGGTGTTTAAACATTAGAAAAATAACATTATCGACCAACAATATTAATGTAACCTATCAAAATTTGCATATGTTTGAACTTATAATAATTCCCAAAGAAATAATTTTTTATATAACAGGCGCACATACACAAAATGCATAGACAGTGTTACATAAAAAAAAAAAACTTAACCTTGTTTTTGTATACTGAACTTTGATTATTATTATTATTATTATTATTATTATTATGGCACTACAGTCCTAAAGGACCCGGGTCTCGTCCACAAACTTCTGCCATACACCCCTGTCTTTGGCCTTCATTTTCCACCGCCTAACACCCATTGAGGTGAGGTCATCTTGGAGATCGTCCAGCCAACGCAAGCGAGGTCTTCCTCTCCGGCGAGCACCACCGGAACCGGGTCGACCATAGAGGAGCCTTTTGGGCAGTCTAACCTCCTCCATTCTCTCCACATGACCTAACCAGCGGAGATGACCTTTGTTTATAAAGGTTACGATGTCTTCATTCTTATATAGCTGGTACAATTCTTCATTTTTCCTAATCCTCCACTGGAGATATATAAGCATCTGTTGCCAGCAGCTGTTCGTGCTTTAATTTCGGCTTCTATTTCCTTTTTGTTCTTCACAACCGCTCCCAGGAACAAACTCATGAGCATTAATTTTCACCTTCTCAGGCATCGCCGCTTGGTTCCTGGATTATTTCATGAATATAGTTTTTCTTTGTCGTCTCTCAAGGAGGCGTTGGGTCAGTCTATTATAAATAGTACCCTTAGGGTTGGTCCTTATTGCTCTTACTGCCCATTCCAATGCCAGATTAAACAATGCCGGCGCTAGCGGGTCTCCTTGCCTCAAACAATTTTGGCCATTTTGTACTTTCACCCGGCATTTTGTTTCTTTCAAAGTCATTTCTGCCAGGGCTATCAACATGATTGGAATTCCCAAACCTCTAATGACTTTCATCAGTTCCATACTGTGCAAAGAACCATAGGCTTGCATGAAATCTACGAAAACATCGTTATTATTACGAATCGAAAACTAAACTTTGATAATGAGGTAATTTGTATATTTTGTAAGCAATTTCGATTAAATAAAAGTAGCTTTAATTTAGTTTTCAATAAATGAATTCACTATAGCGGAGTTAAAATATATTTTTTTTTTATTTGTTTATTTATTAATATCAAACTTTAAAATACACATTTCAATCAGAATTAATGGTTTATAAAAGACGGAATTTGTATTTCCTAGTAATTTCATTATTGCGATCGTGCCAGAGGTTTTCGAAATTGAGTTTTCACCGGAAATACAAGTTTTAGAGTCCGCTGAATACGAACACAATATATTTAGAGGATGATCTGAGTGTGTGTGAGTCCATTGTTATTCCATTTAGGCTTATCAACGCATTCAAGACGAAGATTTCGAACAAAATCCCTTTCAATTGGAATCGTGACTTTCTGAATGCTTTTTTTTGGCTTTATTCAGTTTTTCGTCATTTTTTTCAAAAACGGTTGCAACGATTTTCTTTAAACTTCGTATACTATCTATACAGATAAATACCTATCACTTTCCACGGAAAACTGTTTTTAGCTGGAATCTGAGACGTTCTCTACAATATATTCATTCTCTCACCTGCCTCAATTGGTAGGTTGGCAATTGTCCCTTCATCACCTGTACATTTATGTTAGGACTTAGAATGGCAAAATCTGAAATTGCAAATTTGTCATTTTATTTAAAATTGTATAACTGCTTAAATCAAGTTTACTATTAATAATTTTTTTTTTTTGCAGTCCATCATTATTTCAAAAAATCTGGTGTGAAACACTCACATAACTTTCTCTTACTCCTGTTCTCAAAATTATAATTGACAAATGTCATAGTTTGTGAACCAAATATAACGGAATACGTCGAAAACTGAAAAAGCTGTTCAGTATAAGCGCACTTACGGCTTACAATTTTCTTAAAACTTGGAATTTTGGCCATCTATTTATTTCTAATTAATTTTGTTTGGATGATAGAATTGTATAATCAACTATGATACCACTTTAGGGGAAGCTGCAACACCACCCCTCCCCTAAAACTGCCCTTACATGAATTTTTCCAGAGAAATGTCTTAAATAAAAGATGTAGATCTTTGCATTTTTATTTTGCATACGATGTTTCAAGAAAATCGTCGGAGCCATTTTTGAGAAAATCGCAAAAAAATGAAAAAAATCATTTAGTAAAGTGTCAAAACAAACGCACTTCCTGTTATCTGATTTTTTTCAAACTCGGAATTTCAACAAAATATTTAATTCTAATTAACATTATTTAGATGACAGAATTGTCTAATAAACTGAAATAGCAGTTAAGATGAAAACCTAACCCCACCCTTCCCCCCCTTAAATGAATTTTCCTGGAGAAATGTTTTTCAATAAAAGTTGTAGCTCTTTGTATGGTGTGAATATATAAGTTTAAAGAAATCGTCGAGCCATTTTTGAGAAAATTGCAAAAACGTAAAAAAAACAACTAGTAAAGTGGTACTTTCGGTTGAGGAATATTGACGCATAACGCACCGTCAGATCCCATGATGATACCTTAACGTAATATCAAGTTTGAAGTTTCTACGATTTTTCGTTTTTGAGCTATGCTGTTTCACATACACACACACACACACATACACACACAGAGACTATTTGCTAAAAACCACTTTTTTGGACTCAGGGGACCTCAAAACGGATATTTCCGGTGAAAACTCGATATCGAAAATTTGACACGATTACAATACTTCCTCTTACTAGGAGTAAGAGAAAGTAAAAAACATTTATATTTACAGTAAATTTAATATAAACTAAAAGCAAAATAATAAATTTTTATAGGAATTAACACTATATTATATTACTTTGTTAATTAATTTTTATTTTTTATTTTTTTTGTATTGTTAGATCAAAATGTGTAGGATGGGGAAAACATTCATTCGTCAATAAGAATATTTCATTTAGAGTTGATTATGTATTAGGCATCAACAGTTTTGTGTAATTCTCGCTGATGCATCACTATTATATTATTGTGTAGATGTGTGTGTGGGATGATGGTCATTAATCATCGGATGACAATAGTTATTAAACCAAGTAAGAATTCAGGAGTTCAAAGTCTCTCTCTCGACTACTGCATCTATATCTATAGTATCGGCATTACTACATTCTTCTAATATTTAGCTTCATATTTTTCTTTTTATTTGTACATTTATTAATTGCTAAAGAATAAAAACCGCCCCTGTTTTTAGTAATGATCACACGGAAGATTGTTGATTTTATAAAAAATGATAAAACATACATTAAGTTCTTTAATAATAATAAACTTAGTAAATATAATGCTAGTTGCATCTTTAATTTTTTCAATTATTTGTAACTTACTTAAAAACCACACATTTCAACGACTGCTCAACATTTTTGTATGAAAAAAAAAATACAAATTAAATTTAGTAATGATTGTGTTTTACGAAATTCTAATTGCAAAGAAATATTTAAAAAAATTTTTTCTTTGGCTACATAATTATGTTTCTGTAAGGAGTACGACCACATTAGCGAGAATGAAATATCTTACGAGGAAGCAAAGAAAATGGAAATCAAAGAAAAATCCACTAAATTAAATAGCACCTATAACTACAACACAACTATTAGCATAACCTCTAAATTTTAATTTCAATTAGCATTTAATGAAATAATTCTTTTTTAACAGAAACATAAAATAAATTCTGAAAATAATATAATACTACTATAATCTCGCGGTTGCAGGGCGGAGAAGGCGCTGCATCCACTTGGGATCTGAGCACTTTTGCGGAGCCAGCAACCAAGTATTCTTGGAAAAAAAACAAAAAAGAGGAGGTAGCGAAAAGAGCACTTCTCTGGAACACTCTCCTGGGACTGAGGGAGGCCAAGTTCTATCTGGGAGTTTATAACCAGGAAAGGTCGGCAGCCTGCCTGCATCAGTCTGAGTAAAAACAAGATCCGTATTCTTACAGGATTTTTGACGGGGCACTGCAGACTCAGGGGACACCTGAGAAAGCTGGGCCTAAAAGATGATGGATGGTACATGCAGATTCTGTGGAGAGATGGAAGAAACTCCAATACAATTTCCTCACCGACTGCGACGCGGTCATCCAAAGAAGATTTAACAGCCTGGCTTGTTACCAGATGGGGTAGGGGGAAATACCCACCCTAGAACCCTCTAAGGTTCTGGGATTCCTTAGGGAGCTCAACTTGGAGGGAGTGTTGTTGATGAGCAAGCTCACCTAAGGTGAGCAGAGGAATAGATCACTGGATGGTCGCAGTGCATAAACCCTAAAAAAAAAAAAAAAAAAAAAAACAACATTTGCTTTAATTTTGATTTTTTTATTAATATATGTATTATAGGCTGTGTGTTATCTTCTTTAAGACAGATTTTGTGTTTTTTCCAATAAAAAACTACTGAACCAATTTACAGCCTTTTTATTCTTTATTATTCAAATGTTAATATTTAACATTATTGTCATTAACTTGACGTACGTTTCGGCTTTTCTTTAATAGCCATTATCAAAAGTTATAATATATAATGAATGAATAATACATCATCTTGTTTAACGTTACTGTGTTATTTAACCAATATGCAATTTCTTAAATTGAAAGGAAAAGAAAAACAACAATAAAACAAAGATGAGTCTTCTCAGAGATCTTAGTAGAGACTGGGTTTTAATCTTCTGGATGAAGTAGGCTCGCCTATATGGTAATGTGAACCTGAGGATAGGAAGAAATTGTCTGTTAGTTTAGCCATGTGTGTGTATATATCTTGCTGTACTGCATGTCAAGTTCTCTGTGTGTTTGTGTGTTTCTGATAAACCTAAGCAGGTATCAGATTTCTCTGATAACGGGCCTGTTTACTGGGTAAGGCAGCTTCAAAAAACATCTGCACAAGGTGGGGTTGGTGGATACAGAGTCCTTGTGTAGACTGTGTCAGCAGTAGGAGGTGGAGACGGCCTCTCACCTGCTGTTTGATTGCGTTGCAATCGATAGATTGCGGTACGAGATCTTCGGCACATTCAGACCGGAGGAAATCGTACTCCAAGAAGGACTGGTGGGGAAGGTTCTGGACCTTATGAAGAGGGGGGGCTTCCACTACTAGGTTTCGAGGGGTTGGCACAATAAGCCTCAATGGGAGGCTGCTGTGCCTGGGTTTTAGTCCCCCATGCATCATTCTAATTCTAATTCTAATTCTGATAAACCAGGGAGCGTTTAGTGCAATTAGCAATATCTTGTTTTGGAAAGCCTGCAATCGTTTTGTCAGTGTGTTGCTAGCTGTTATCCAAACTGGGCAGGCGAATGTCAGAAGAAGTCTGAGGAGCGTTTTATAGAGTAGTGTGGTGCAGGAGTGTTTGTGTGGTGTGTTTCTGTTAATGAGTGGGTAGAGTTGTTTCAGTCAGGTGTATGCTTGTTGCAGTTTAGTGTTAGTGTGTAGTCTCCAGGTGAGTCTTGTGTCCAGGATCACGCCGAGATAATGCACTCCTTGGTTTTTTTGTTTCCATAGAATTTCCTGGTTGTTAGTAGGCAAAGCTCTTCATTTCGAAACTGCCGGAGAACGAAGATTTTCGCTTCAGTATTACATGGGTCTAACTTTAGCTTCTATCGATGAAACCGGCTAGATATACAGTCTATTGATGTTTGTAAGTCAGTAATGCTTTCGTTAATGTCTATATTGGATGAGGCTAACATAGTATCGTCCGCGTAGGTTGCTAATGACGATGTAGTATGTTCAGGTATGTCCGAGCAGTAGAGGTTGAAGAGTATTCGGCTCATGATTGCCCCTTGTGGTAGTTCTGCTAGTATTTGTCTTGCTGTACTGAAGTATTGTTGAGTCTTACCTGGAATGTTCTGTCTTGTAAGAAGGATCCTATAATTCGAGTTAGTATGTTGTTGCGCTTATGTTTGTAAGATTGTAAAGTAGTCCAGAGTGCCAAAAGTGTCAAATGCAGCAGCTACGTCAAGAAATATTGCTACCGTGTATTCTCTTTCCTCAAAATTGTGTACAATGTGTTCTGTGACTCTTTTTTGAGACGGTATTAAATAATCCATATTAATAACAGTATACAGGCCATATAAAAAGTGGATAAGTAGAAGTGGCATAATCTCCTTTCCTAAAGAAAAGAAGACGTCCATGATTTAATTAGCGCAGGAAATAGATAAACCGGAGATAGTGGCAGCATAGGGTTCGGAAAAGCAGGATTGTGAGGACAAGCCGTTCTGATGAGATTGGGTCCAACAAATTCAGTAAAAATGAAAGACGATACCTACCACTTTTATAATATCAAAGTTAAATACTTCTAGTAAATGTATTTCCATTTGAATCCTTAACAAAGGACCTCTGTTTGGCACTAAAACACATTTTGTTTCCATTACTTTCAGTAATGATTGTTCACTCCTGGGGTTCTCAGAATATTTTCTTATTTACCAAAATAACCTTCTATTGCAACAATGACATTTTTATTAATAGTTTAACAATTGACACAATAAATATAATAAATAGCAATACTAAAAGTAAACCGTACACAGCCTGTTAATATCCTAAAGGGGAGAGTACATCTGGTGGACCACACTAATACGATTTCCATTATCGTCCTGGAGTCAGACGAAAGCTAACCATTTCCCACCACCCTAGTCCATCTTTTATTGTATGGGTAGTCCCCAGCATCACTTTATTCCCAGACAGTTCCCATCACAAAGAGGATTATAGGCCAAAAGCATATAAACTGGTGGTAGAGGCGTACAAGTGAAACAGTGAATGTGTGTAGTATAACGTTTGGAAAAATTGTCTATTGGAAACGAATGACAAATTGCATTCAATCGTCGATCAAACCCGTACAGATTATCTCGTTTAAACTTGGCTGTCATATCTGAAAGGGAGGTAAATATTTTTGTCCGTCTCTACTATTCCATACTTTATAAAGGCTTTTCATTTTTTGGATTACAGACGATTTTGCTTTTTTATTCTTTTTTTCTATAAACACATTGCAGCTTATTATAAATTCACGAATCAGAAATAAATCGTAGACAGGCATGTTTAGAAAATAGGATTAATAAGTAAAATAAATAAACAAATCATGTTTAATTAAATTATTGCTTTAAACTTGTATGAGAAAATCTGTTATAGATATTCACATATCTTAATCTTGAAGCAATTATTAGAAATCAAATCGAAAAATTATGTTTTTACTTTCTCTTATGTACAGTAAGAGGTTCCGTTTTGAGGTCCCCTGAGTGAAAAAAAGTGATTTTTAATAAATGGGTAAATAGTCTGTGTGTGTGTGTGTATGTGTGTGTGTGTGTGTATGTGAACAGCATAGTTCAAAAACGAAAAACCGTAGAAAGTTGAAACTTATTATTCCGTTTAGGTATCACCATGGCATCTGACAGTGGGTCATCTGTCAAATTCCTCAACCGGAAGTACCACTTTACTAGTTCGTTTTTTACTTTTTTGCGTTTTTCTCAAAAATAGCTCCGACGATTTTTTTTAAACATAGTACATCAACTATACATACAAAGAACTACAACTTTTATTTGAAACGTTTCTGTGGGAAAATTCATTTAAGGGCACTTTTAGAGGAAGGGTGGGGTTATGTTTTTCTCTAAAGTGCTATCATAGTTGATTATACAATTCTATCATCCAAACAAAATTAATTAAAAATAAATAGATGGCCAAAATTCCGAGATCCAAGAAAATTAGTAAACTGGAAGTGCGCTTTTACTGGACAGTTTATCGGACGAATTTCATTAAATTTGGTACACAACTATAAAATTTGTCAATTATAATTTTGAGAACTGGAGTAAGAGAAAGTTGTGTGAGTGTTTCACACCAGATTTTTTGTTGTTTTTTTTTTGGACAGTGCAATGAGACTAGAAGACTTTGTTCCCTGATTGTACCAAAAAAACTTCCATGGTATATGGTTTATCAGCATCCTTTCAAAATCTGTAAGATATCTCTAAGAAATCTTCAGTTTCGTCCACATTAGAAAGTACCCAGCAGCCTTCCAAATCTTCTCTGGATGATAGCGTTGCAGATTATTTGGAGGTTTATTGGAATCTCCACCGTATCCCCATAAAATCTGCAGGTGCTATCGTGTTCTAGGCCTAGCTTCATGCAGGTGCTCCCGCGTAGTTTACAACGACCCACGAGTAAACACGTTCAGATTATTCAGATTTTTTTAACCTATTTTTTTTTTTTTTTTTTAACGTACCACTTTTATTTGAAACACTTTTTTTGGAAAGATTGATTTTATATTCAATCCGGAAAGAATCCGTGACGTTATATTTCAATTGTTATGTAGTGTATTTTAATTGTTATTGGTGCTCAATTAGGACTCCAGTATAATCATTTCTCCACTAATAACCTACACTATGTACATATACTCCTACCACTTCCGTATTTATATTAGGGTTAAGTGAATATATAGGAGTTTAAAAAATACTTCTCAATTGTCTAAAAGTATTAAGTGCAGTTATTAGAAAGTTATATGAGTGTTTCACAATAGTTTTTTTTTTTTTTAAATTTATTAAAATAATGTAATTTGTACATGCACTTTCACAGATACATTAAATTAAAATATACAACTTACGAATGAAATATCCGAATTCTACTTTGGGCTAGCTATTATTTTCAAAATAAATCATAAATCATCAGAGCAGGTTTATTATTGCAGGATACTGATTGAGATAGCACTGCATTACCCCTCCGTATCACCCCTAACTAACTGAACTGCTGTTCAGTTTGGCTATATTACCCGGGAATTCTAGCTTTATTTTCTCTTTGCCATAATTTGCTATATTCACCAGGTCCATCCGTTTTAACTTGTTCCCCGGGTTACATCCTGTCTACTCTTTAACAAAAATATTTTCATTTTCACCTATCAATTGGTGTCAAATTGATTAATTAGTATTATGTGATGCACCAAAATTGACAGTTAAAAAACAATATTGTATACTCATCGAAATTTTTTGACAAAAACTGTTAAAACTCTCCATTTAATGGCCTAGCTGGGAAATTGGCACCTACTGGCTTTTGTTTGGTAATTTTGTTGAATTAAATTATTATATACTGATACTTGAGTTCAGAAGGCAGTTTCTACAAATAAACTGAAAAATTGGTTATTAAACCAATCGTACAAATCCTTTTATTGCAATAACCAAAAGAAATTCATATAATCAAACATGGACTTTTTAAGAAACATTAAAATTACACTTAATACTAACAGCAATAAATCTATATCTAGTTTATTTGAAATCCCTGAATCATTTTTTTTTTTTTTTTTTTTTTTTTTTTTTTTTTTAAGAATTATGCGATAAACTGTCTGAACATGGATTATTACAAACTATCATTCTCTTTCTATTCACTGTCACTCACTACCCATCTCTAAGTACGAGTTACAATTGTGGCAAATATATCTAGGGTCATTTTAACACAGTTTGAATGGGCCCATCTTTTGCACAGCATATATTCAACCCAATTTTCTCCACCTTTTGTCTGCGACCATGGTTTTAGACATTTCAGCCAGTCCTCATCTTCTTCGCCGGAACTTGATGATGGTAAATTATTTTTTTGATTCTTTTTCGCATCTTTGGAGACACAGATTTTCTTTTTGTTAGAATTGCCAACTTTCTCGTTTTTCTTGTTTTTGGCTTCATTTCTTTTAAGTTCTGCCGTGATTTGATTTAAGAAATGCAATGGGACAAGTTGTTACACTGTAACAATATGCTCCAAGTGTAACCACACTGACGCTATTTCACTAATTAATCCATAAACACATAGGTCAAAGAATACTAGCGCAACCATATTGGATTGAAATTATTGTTAAGGATGTATGAATTAACTGCATAAGTATGAAAGCCTTACCTTTAGTAGTTTTCAGATCACAGCTTTCTGTTTTGATAATAAAATGTAGTTTTCACTATGATATTTCGAGGAAAGCCACACACAATGCCGCCATATACAACAGAATCTTGGCGGGAACTGGTTACAACAAACAGTACTCGCATATCTCTCAACTTTGACCACTTAGGAAATGCTTCTCCCAGCCGATTATTTTAAATTTACATGTAACAACAAGCCCCACCTTCCCCTACTTATTACTTTCTCTTACTCCTAGTAAGAGGATAAGTATTGTAATCGTGTCAAATTTTGGATATCGAGTTTTCACCGGAAATATTTGTTTTGAGGTCCCCTAAGTCCAAAAAAGTGATTTTTAGCAAATGGTCTGTGTTTGTGTGTCTGAACTGCATAGCTCAAAAACGAAAAACCGTAGGAAGTTGAAACTTGATATTCCGTTTTGCTATCACCATGGCATTTGACAGTGAGTCATCTGTCAAAATTTCCCAACCGGAAGTACCTCTTTACTTGTTAATTTTTTTTACTTTTTTGCATTTCTCTCAAAAATAGCTCCGACGATTTTCTTCAAACTTGGTATATCAACTACACATACAAAGAGCTACAATTTTGAAATTGAAACATTTCTCTAGCAAAATTCATTTAAGGGCAGTTATGGTGGAGGTGTGGGGTTAGGTTTACATATAAATTGCTATTTCAATTTATTGAACAATTCTATCATCTAAATAATGTTAATTAGAATTGAATATGTTGTTGATATTCCGAGTTTGAAATAAATCGGATAAACGGAAGTGCATTTACTTTACCCACATTACTAAATGATTTTTTCGCGATTTTCTCAAAAATGGCTCCGACGATTTTCTTGAAACTTAGTATATAAACCAAAAATACAAAGATCTATAACTTTTAACTAAAATATTTCTCTGGGAAAATTCATTTACGAGCACTTTTAGGGGAGGGGTGGTATTATATTTTTCTCTAAAGTGCTATCATAGTTGATTATACAATTCTATCATCCAAACATAATTAATTATAAATAAATAGATGGCCAAAATTCCGAGTTTTAAGAAATTTAGTAAACCGGAAGTGCGCTTTTACTGAATAGTTTTTTCAGTTTTCGACGAATTTTATTAAAATTTGATACACAAACTATAAAATTTGTCCATTATAATTTTGAGAACTGGAATAAGAGAAAGTTGTATGAGTGTTTCACACCCGATTTTTTTTTTCGAAAAAACTGTGAAAATCTTCCAGAAATATGGTCAAGTAAAACTTTCCACTATCTGATTCTAAAAGTTACGCCCTCAAAAATGGTGCAATTGGTTTGACAGTTGAATGCTGATATATTAAGATGAGATTGTTTCATTCTGTTTTACTTAGTATAACTTTGTTTCACAGTCGCTTTCAACTATGACGCATTTTGTTCGTCTCGATCCCCAAAGAATTTACTTTTGAAAATTAGTTTTTGCACGATTTTTTTCCCCCTTCCTCAGAAGTGTGTTCTGTTAATGTTTACGTACGCTAATCTGGTACTCTGGAACTCTGTCTCACTTCGCTTCAAGTTTCTGTTTAACAAGACCGCCAATCCCCAGGCTTTTTACTGTTTTACTAACCGCTTCTGTGTGTGTAGCTATAAACTCAAATTACAGCTGGTGAAATCTAGTAAAAAAATCACTTACCCCTGCTATTAATGTCGGTTTTTCTACAATACTTCCACAACGCATAAACACACAATTTACACAGACAAACTACACGTCTCTTAGCAAAAATTTCAGCATCCAATCAACTTAATTAATATTTCAATTGATTATCTATTCAATGCAACTCTCGCCGCCTGTAATTCTTTTAAAAATCTTCAGATCTTCGGCTGGAATAATTACACTTTTTTGCAAACAAATTGTAATAAAATAAATTAACTTGATATTTTACAGGGTGAATTGCCACAAAAAGTAATGATCTAAATGTGTAAGATAATTATAATAATAAAGATAATGTAAATTTTATTTATATTCGAGAATTTACAAGAATTAATTTAGGATATATTCAAAGAGATCATTACCCATTGTATAGTTAGACAATGTTACGTAAACAGCAGTCTGTATTTCAAAATAATTGCTACTTAAATTAAAAAAATAATAAGTTTTGCAAGCGTGAAGTTTTTTATAATTTGTTGTTAACAAGTGAAATTGTAATCGTAATATATTGCCAATTAAATATTTATTAATCCTAAAACTAACATTTGTGTTTTTTAACATTCTAAAATAATAATCAAAAGAATTTAAATGCTTTTCAAATTTGTTTATTGCATAAATTAAGTCCACCAATTACAATAATAAAACAATCTGTTGTGAAACACTTACACGGCTTTACTACATAGTTAAATTGACTAAATCTCTTCAATCATATTATTCTTCTTAACCAGATGTTTAGTTACTTTCAACTGAAGGCCCTCTTTAATAATCTCAAACTCTCAGAAATATGTTGGTTGCTGAAACTAAGAGAATAACTGTTATATCTCAATTGTACACCTAGGATGGAGAAAGATTCAGAACGAGAGATGTGTGTCCTCTTTGTAACTGCCAAGCACGAGAGGATTTGTTTCATTTCTTGGCAGAATGTTCTGCATTACTTGAAGTGCGGCTTCTCTATCTAGGCAAATGTTCTCTTTCCAGAGGAGAAATTATTGTCTACCTAATTGGACAAACTGCCTTGTCATATTGTAATTGCTTACGCTTGCCATGCGTGGAGAATTAGGCACGATAGGATCTCAGATTCTTTTGCTTAATTTTTCGGTTTTTCTATTTTAATTTATAAACTGTCCCACAGGGGAGCATACTTGCTCCTCTTTTATTCACAGTATACACGGCTGATCTCCCATTACATCCCAACACTACCACTTTCACCTTCGCCTATGATATGGCTATCCTTTCCTCTAATAGTGATCACGTCATGGATACTCGCCATCTTCAAACCCACCTCAATGTCCTCGAACCCTGACTTCGCAAGTGGAATATCAACACAAATTAAAAAAATAATCTTCACCTTAAACCGAGAAAACCTTTGCCGGCATTCAATTTAACCATAATTTTCTCCCAATTGTAACCCAAATCCGCTATCTCGGACTTGACCTAGACAGATGATTAACATGGAACCCTCATACTCGACTCAAACGAAATGATCTACATTACCGATATAGAATGCTAAAAAAACTACTAGACAAACGCTCAAAACTTACACTGCAGTACAAGAGACAATTGTACAATCCCTTACTAGCTCCTTTTTTGGGCATATGGACTCGAATTTTATACGGGACTTCCAAAAACAAAAAAATCTGTATCGCATTCAATCCCTACAGTCAAAAATCCTACGTATCATCGTCAATGCTCTCTTCTACGTCTCTAACCTCACTAACCACACTGACCTAAAAATTCCCTTCGTCTCCACTTTAGCCAAATCCCGCTACCTAAATTTCCATTCCAAATTATCTTCTCATACCAATCCCCTAATCCAAGCCCTCTATACTTCCACTTTGCCCACAAACCCGCCAAGACGACTAAGGCGTCAATGGCCGCGCGACTATCTAAATACATAACGACAGCTGTCTTGAGTTAGTCGTACCCACTAAGGCCATAATAGCGTATTACGACTGCTATCGCTGGATAGCCGTCGTTCACAACTTCAAGCCAGGGTGTGCGCGCTAGCGCATACTTCTATTTCATTATTTATCTTTTTTACATGTTGCATGGTTACTGTGCACTTGTAAAAATCTTTAAATAAAATAAAAAAAATTTATAAACCTAAGTTTTGTATCAATATCCATGTATTAACACTTTTCTTATTTTCTTATCTATTCAAATTCGAGATTGTTTTAGTTTTCTTAACATTTTTGTTTTGTTTTTCTCTTTTTTCTTTTTTTTTTTATTTTTATTTTTCTTTTTATGGTTGTAAACTCTGGCAGACGGCTTTTTGCCATGCTTTTGTACTTAAGTTCCTTTTTTTTTTCATTTATTTATTTTTGTTGTACAGTTAATTATTGAAAGCTTTTATCATTTCTCTGTATCATTCTTAAAATAAAGTACTTATAATAATAATAATAATAATAATAATAACAGTAGCTTTCAATTTACATGAATGAGAGAATGTAAACTTATAAAACGACTGGGGGGGGGGATATACCACAAAAACCACCCTTAAATGAATTTTCTCGTAAACATTCGTAAACATTTGGAAAAACAAAGCTGATAAGTCTGTATGTACAAGTTAAGTATACCAAGTTTAATGAAACCCATCGGGGTCTCTTCATAGAGAAAGACGTAAAAACCTGTTCATTAAAGTTCCACTTCTGGTGTTCTAATTTGCTTTAAATTTGGAATATTGGCAATCACAATTCATTTTAATTAAATAGATGATCGAATGATGTAATATACGGAAATAATACTTTACTGGAAAGCATAATTATTATACTCCTCCTCAAAACCCCCTCTTAAATGAACATTCCGGAAAAATGTTAAAGTTGTAGCTCTTTATATGTGTAGATAATATAACAAGTTTAAAGAAAATCATTGAAGTATTAATTTTCTCAACAGAGATATTTTCCATGATAGCCTGTTTCATTTTGTGGTCATCGACCGGTTTCGGGCGTTTGCCCATCTTCAGGATGCGTTTTTCAGACAGTGTGACAACACAGGCTTGCACAGAGCAAATTCACTTTACACACACTAAAACGCATCCTGAAGATGGGCGAACGTTCGAAACCGGTCGATGACCACAAAATGAACGACGGAAAATGTTTCTGATGCTTTCCAGCTCTGCAGAACCAACCACCACAACTATTAATTTTCACGTCTTTTTTTTTCTCTTTGTTTACTCAATCTATTGTAATTATTAAATATATGTTAAATACAATATAATAATAACAATTTTATTGTACATTTAACAACAAATTAATGTGAATTTTACTCTTATCAAAATAAACCGAATTTATTAGTTAGGCTTAATAGTGTATAATTCCCGAGGGTATATACATACAGAATAAGAGGGCGTTCTAGTATATATCTAAATCGAGTGACAGAGACAGGGTGAGAGAGGGAGAGAGAGAGAGAATGTATGTGTTTGTGAGAAAGAGAATTGCGTGTGACTGTGGTAGGGAGGAAACCAGGACGGGGACTGTGAAGGGAGGAGCAGTTGTGACATCTGTGCGCTTCAATTGTGAAAGGGAATACATAGGAGCGGAGGTGGGCCTGGAGTAATTCTCGAAGCAAAAGCGTGACGTTGTCATAGCAACTGTTGCAGTGGGTATCTCAAAGCAGACAGATTATATTGTCGAGCTCATTGTCTCACCCAGCCACGGCTATAACACACACGGCTACAGCTTCAGAATGACCATGTTTTACTTCATTATTGAATTTTCAAAATTAATTCAATTTTTCCAAAAAAATGAGGCAAAATTTATTCTGAAAATTATTTATTTTAAAATTAAAATAAGGTCGTTGTCATACTAATTAATTGTGTTGAATATATTTGAAGTTGTTCATTTAGTTACTAGCTGGTGCTACCAGAGGGAGCAGTGACCCCTCAAAAACTTCCTAATATCTTTTCATCTCCAGATTGCCTATCATCGATCGTTCATGAACCTGCTTCATTCCACAAAAAATTCAATAAAATGTGCATTATAAAAAATTTAAATAAAATTACTACACCGAATTACTAATAAAACTATACCGAACAAACTCAGAAATGCAATCTTGCATAATTCTATCCTCTGTAAGTTACATTTAATGTAATATTTATATGCATATCCTTGAGGTTTGGATATGCTAGAAACATTATCCTTATTTCGACGAATACGCTTCACTTTATTGCCCATTATTAGAGTTTTAAGAAACAGATCTTGCTCATTTTTTTGTATTCAATTTATTGAAATGATCTATAAGTTCCCATTTCTCTGGCCTTCTGTAAATTTGGTGAAACATTGCAGCCTGCACCTAAACATAAAGGACATAGGATTGTCTTAATAATTATAAGTAGGGTTAATATTTATGTAGCTACGCAGAATACATCAATATATGGTAACCCTCGACAGACCAACCTAATCAATCCAATCAATTAAAGTGTAGCAAACCTGCAACTGTCTCCTGTTTGTCGTTTTGGTACAATTTTCCCAGCATAATTTATATGCTCCTTGCCAGATATTTTACTTCTTTTTATCACTTCACTCCTATAATTCTCTTTCTTTACCACTCCTTTCTTCCTTTTATTCACTGTAGCATCAGAGGCAGAGATTTCAGAGTCCTCCATTTTGAACAATCAGCTGCGATGCTTTCGTACTTCACCGCCAGATGCAGGACGAATTCACTTAAGAAAGGGCTCAATGGCAGGAGTTGAGGCCCTTCTAAAATGAATGCTACATTCAAGCCGCTATCGCTTCCATTAGAAATAACAGGAATTGAGACCTTTCTATACAAAATCGTACGTCTACTCCTCAGTACTCATTGTATGCCTTAAAACCAATTTTACAAAAAAGTGGATTGGAGGCCTTTCTTAAATGACTGATTCAAATGTAAAAGACATTTCCGGTGAATGTATTTTGAACGAAACTTTTGAATAACTATTACCATTTTTTCGTATTTTGAATATAACGTTGATTACGTTTCGGCAGAGTTTCCTGTCTTTATCAAGTCTCAAAGATGTGGAAACAATATTTTTTATGGAACATTGAAACTTACAACATTTTTTACAGCACAGAAACATTAAAAAAAAAAAAATCTGGTGTGAAACACTCACACAACTTTCTCTTACTCCAGTTCTCAAAATTATAATTGACAAATTTTATAGTTTGTATACCAAATTTAATGAAATTCGACGAAAACTGAAAAAAACTGTTCAGTAAAAGCGCACTTCCGGTTAACTAATTTCCTTGGAACTCGGAATTTTGGCCATCCATTTATTTTTAATTAATTTTGTTTGGATGATAGAATTCTATAATCAACTATGATACAACGATTACAACGATTTTTTTTTATAAACTTTTTTTTATACTCAATGAACAACACTACAACATGTATTTCCTGTGAAAATTCCTAATTCCTTTAGTCTTCTCGCTCTCGACACTTTTTCTCGATCACTTCCTCTCTAAGGCAATTTTTGGAGACTACATCTGCTTGGGTGTTCATATATTTCTATTATACATATATACACATATACTTTTAAGCGATTATAAACTGTGACCAATTCTTAACATTTTTCCTTGCCTTTAAAAACTAGTAAAAATCAAGGTTTCCACAAACTTTCAACCCGGTATCTATCACCGAGGCTGATGTCCCGCCATTGCTCGTTATTGTGTTTTTCCTCACTTACCTATATTTCTTAATATTTAATTGGTTTCTTTCGTACGAACAAGGTAATATAGGATAAAAAAGCAAAAATACTTTATTTTTTGAAAGAAATTTCCCTACAGACAAAATAAATTTCATCATAATTCTGAACGTTTATGAAAATACTCCTTAGATGTGAAAAACTATGTGATTGGTGCAGATGTTTCTGAGACAATGATAGTCCTACATCTGTTTTTGTTCTCCATAGTGATGGCAGCTTCTTAATGTAAGCGATTCTTTGGATTGAGATTAATATAAAAGGATTTTATTGAACGTTCATATAGTATGTTATGAAGAAATCTGGCGAGGATCAGTCAAGAAAGAAACAATCAATTATGCGAACGTTTCGACAGAGTTTCCTGTCTTTATCAAGTCTTAAAGATGTGGAAAAAATATTTTTTATGGAACATTGAAACTTACAACATTTTTTACAGCACAGAAACGTTAAAAAAAAAAAAATCTGGTGTGAAACACTCACACAACTTTCTCTTACTACAGTTCTCAAAATTATAATTGACAAGTTTTATAGTTTGTATACCAAATTTAATGAAATTCGACGAAAACTGAAAAAAAACTGTTCAATAAAAGCACACTTTCGGTTAACTAATTTCCTTGAAACTCGGAATTTTGGCCATCCATTTATTTTTAATTAATTTTGTTTGGATGATAGAATTGTATAATCAACTATGATAGCATTTTAGAGAAAACATAACCCCTCCTCTCCCCCCATAACTACCCTTAAATGAATTTTCCCAGAGAAATGTTTCAAATAAAAGTTGTAGCTCTTTGTATGTGTAGTTGATATACCAAGTTTGAAGAAAATCGTTGGAGCCATTTTTGAGAAAAACGCAAAAAAGTAAAAAAATCAACAAGTAAAGTGGTACTTCTGGTTGAGTAATTTTGACAGATGACCCACTGTCAGGTGCCATGGTGGTACCTAAACGGAATATCAAGTTTCAACTTTTTGCGGTTTTTCGTTTTTGAGCTATCCTATTCAAATACACACACACACACACACAAAACACACACGCAGACCATTTGCTAAAAACCACTTTTTTGGACTCAGGGGACCACGAAACGGATATTTCCGGTGAAAACTCGATATCGAAAATTTGGCACGATTACAATACTTCCTCTTACTAGGAGTAAGAGAAAGTAAAAAAGAATTAAATGTTACTAGTTACTTGTTTTAAGTCATCAACAGAAAATTATTTCTTTGTTTATATATTTCTGGGCTGTAAAAAATGTTCTTAGTTTCAGTGTTCCATAAAAAATTCTTTTCCTACATCTTCTAGGCTTGTTATAGCCGTGATAAAGACAGGGAACTCTGTTGAAACTTTGGCTTAATTCATTGTTTCTGTCCCATCTCAGACCGATCCTCACCAAAATTCTTCACAACATTGAGACTGATGTCACACATCACTAAGGATAAATTGCGTACAGAATACCGTTGAATGATATATTAAAACTTTCCCCGTAAGATTTAAACGTAGTAATGATTATATAAAAGAGAACGAAAAAAGGAATTTAGATAAAGAAAAAACACACACACACACAAACAAGGTGATTGCACGAAGATAGAATCTCTCACACGAATGGTACTGCAGTTATGGCAGAAATGAAGGTAGGTGAAAACATGCAACGCCCCTACACAGTAAGAAGGATTACTAAAACTCAACTAGAAAAGGTCTTAAGTCTAAAACTTACAAGGATTTTAGAACAAGCGGGGAGACAAAATTTTATATTGTTTTTTTTTCATACCCGGCTCTGAAGGGAGTGTTCCCATTTTCTGTCGGGCAGTCCAATATCTGTTTGATTTTTGTTTTTAGTGTGAGACACCTTCGTCATGCAATCCGACGCAAGTCATTAGGTGGATAGCATCCATTTCCGCACCCGGTCACATAGCGGACACTTGGGAGATGGTTTAACTCCTATTCTATCTAATGTTCTTCATAACATAAATAGTGAAAATGCTTACTTAATTGTTAAATATATTATTTTTTCTTTTTTTTTTTTAAGAACTTAGGATTTACTTCATTTTAGTGGTGAGTATAGTTTTATTAATTATTAAACTCATTATATTCTCTGATGCTTATTATGAATTGTTTATTTTATTTTATTACTTATAAAAATTTATCTAATTATTTTAACTTTCGGAAGTATTGTAATCGTGTCAAATTTTCGATATCGAGTTTTCACCGGAAATATCCGTTTCGAGGCGCCCTGAGTCCAAAAAAGTGGTTTTTAGCAAATGGTCTGTGTGTGTGGTGTGTGTGTGTGTGTGTGTGTATGTGTGTGTATATATATGTGAACAGCATAGCTCAAAAACTTAAAACCGCAGAAAGTTGAAACTTGATATTCCGTTTAGCTATCACTGTCGGTAGCTCATCTGTCAAAATTCCTCAACCGGAAGTACCACTTTACTGTTGGTTTTTTTACTTTTTTGCATTTTTCTCAAAAATGGATCCGACGATTTTCTTCAAGGATTTTATATCAACTACAGATACAATAATCTACCACTTTTATTTGAAATGTTTCTCTGGGAAAATTCATTTAAGGGCAGTTATGGGGGAGGGGTGGTGGGGGTTAGGTTTTCATCTAAAGTGCTATTTCAGTTTATTAAACAATTCTATCATCTAAATAATGTTAATTAGAATTAAATATGTTGAAATTCCGAGTTTCAAAAAAATCGGATAACCGAAAGTACGTTTACATTACCACTTTACTAAATGATTTTTTCACTTTTACGCGATTTTCTCAAAAATGGACCCGACGATTTTCTTCAAACTTCTTATATAAACTAAACATGCAATGATCTATAACTTGTATATAAAACATTTCTCTAGAAAAATTCATTTAAGGGCACTTTTAGGGGAAAGGTGGGGTTACGTTTTTCTCTAAAGTGCTATCATAGTTGATTATACAATTCTATCATCCAAACAAAATTAATTAGAAATAAATGGATGGCCAAAATTCCGAGTTTCAAGGAAATTAGTTAACCGGTAGTGCGCTTTTACTAGACAGTTTTTTCAGTTTTTGACGAATTTCATAAAATTTGGTGCACAAACTATAAAATTTGGCAATTATAATTTTGAGAACTGGGATAAGAGAAAGTTGTGTGAGTGTTTCACACCAGATTTTTTTTTTTTTTCTTACGCCGGCTCTGAAGGGAGTTTTCCTATTTTCTGTCTGGCAGTCTAATATCTGTTTGATTTTTGTTTCCAGTCCTCCACACCTTCGTCATGCAATCCGACACAAGTCATTAGGTGCACAGCATCATCCATTTCCGCACCCGGTCACATAGCGGACACTTGGGAGATGGTTTAACTCCTATTCTATCTAATGTTCTTCATAACATAAATAGTGAAAATGCTTACTTAATTGTTAAATATATTATTTTTTCTTCTTTTTTTTTTAAGAATTTAGGATTTACTTCATTTTAGTGGTGAGTATAGTTTTATTAATTATTAAACTCATTATATTCTCTGATGCTTATTATGAATTGTTGTTTATTTTATTTTATTACTTATATACAACAATTCTCTCTGTCCAATAGCGCCATCCGTTGGTTCCAATCCTTTCTATCCAACCGATCCCAGTATGTAGTTATCCCAGGTAGCGAACCTTCTAATCCCCTTCCTCTTTCCCATGGCGTGCCCCAGGGCTCCTCTTTATCCCCAACCCTCTTTTCTGTATATATTAATGATCTGCCTTTATCCATTGTCCATTCCAGCTACCACCTTTATGCCGATGACTCCCAGATTTACCTGTCCTTTAAGCCTTCTGATCTTCAAGATGCAATAAACAAGCTGCAGGATGATCTAACAACATTAATTCGTGGGCAGTAGCTAACATGCTTTCCCTTAACCCAGACAAATCCAAAGCCATTGTCATTGGTTCCTAATTCCTCATAAACTCCACTGCTCCCTTCCCCACCCTTTTCCTCAACAACATCCCGATAAAATATTGTTCTTCTGTTAAAAACCTCGGAATCATCTTCGACCAAAATCTCTCCTGGAAAAATCACATCTCCCACATTAACCGCCAATCCATATTTATCCTCAGACAGTTCAACATCTCCCGCCATCTCCTCCCAGCGAAGACCCGTCAACTCCTTGTGACCTCCCTTATATTCCCCCATTTCGACTATGGGTGCTTAGTGTACGGGGGACTCTCTGGAGATCTCGAGGCCATACTTAAACGTCTTATGAACTGTTTTATTCGTTTTATCCTCGGAATCCCCAGAGACTCCCGCATATCGCACTTCTACCACGAGTTGAACTGGCTCTTCCCTATCTATCGTCGCCAGTACTTCTTAGGCTCTTTACTCTTTCAAGTCATCCAATTTCAAAGACCCTCGTATATCTTTAAACTTCTGAAATTTAAATCGTCTGTCCACACCCGTAACACACGCTCCAGTCCTTCCGATCTTTATACTCCCTCCCACCATACATCCGCTTTTCAAAAATCCTTTGTAAACCGTGCCACCTATTTATGGAACTCCTTACCTTTGTCTATCCGTCGTGCCTCCACTATTGATACCTTCAAGTCCCGTCTTTTTCACCACCTCTTATCCTCACAAGTCTCTCCGAACCCTTAGAAGATTCCTCTCTTTCCTCCTTATCATTCATGGCTTAATCATTTTCAATAATTATTATTATCAATTATTACTAATGATATATACATAATTGTCAAGGCCAGACATACTAGGCCACTTGTATTTTGTATTATTGTTCCTAAGGGACTTATGTCCTGGGACAAGAATAAAATTTTTCATTTCATTTCATTTCATATACATTTATCTACTTATTTTTTTTTTTAATTTTTTATTATCCCATTATTTTGTAATTTATTATAATTATTTATATATAAATTATTAGTCCAACCCCTTCTGTACGTCTTTGATTGAAACAGAGGAAAATATGAAATGTAAATAGATAGATATATCGATAGTTTTAAACAAAATATGAGAGAAATAAAGGAAAACTTATCCAGAAACTTTGAATTTTCATCAACAGATTTTATCAGAAACAGCTTAATTTTTTAAAATATTCTCACTTTCTATTAAATAGTTAAATAGAAAAGTATTTCGATATAACATTAATTAAAAAAAAAATCATCGCTTACTCACAATTTCCAGAATCAATTTCCCCGGGAAAAAAGATTTCAAAGAAAAGCGATAAAATACGCACATATTTATTAGCTGGGTATAGCAAGCTGTTTGAAGAAGAGAAGGTTTTTTTTTTTTGAAGGAATATAAAGTTGAAACTGCTAGTGATATTTTTTTTTTTTTTGTTTATTTATTTATTCTAGAAACCTTGACACACAATGGTAGCACAGACAAACCGACAGATTTCAAAATATTTATTTTCTTTACGTTGAAGGAAAAAAGGTGAATTGAAAACTCAATTTTAAAATTTTCCTGTAATCGTAATAGTTTTCTAGTGAAAACCAGAAGTTGTTTGATTGAAGTTGATGTCAGATTAAAACATTTATTTATTTTTTTATTTATTTATTTATATTTTTTAATTTAACGATGGTCAATATCTATGGTCATTAGCGTCGGGAGCCTTCTCAGTGCACTGCCGGCCTCCGGACAGGGTTCTTTCATTACAGACAGCACCGCCCATCACCGGACAGTGAGCTGTAGAGACTACCAGAAAGAAAAAAAATCTAAGCGTAGCTGGATTCGAACCCGGGTCCTCCGCGTGGGAGCCTAGTACGCTAACCACTTAGCTATTCCCTTCCCTTAAAGGGCGCCTTCCACTGCGAGCGAAACGGGCTCCGTTCGGTCTCCGTTCAACTCGCAAAGGTTTATCTTCATGTAAGTGCTTCCACTATGAAAAGAGTGAGCGGAGCGGACTGAACGAGTATAAAGAGTTACAAAAGTGGTCGCAGAGTTGAGCGGATTTGGGACGGACTCCGTTCGACTCGCAACGCCAAATCTCATAGAAGTGCTTCCACCAATAGATGAGTCAGCGGAGCGGACTGAGCGAGGAAAAAGGAGCCGTTGTGTCACGCTGTGCAATGCTAGTTTTGAACGGTGTCCGCTAGCCCTTCCCTACCTCCCTCCCTACTTATGCGCGCCTTCCACTGCGAATATCTTTTTCAGCTCATTCTTGAACATGTTCTGTGACTGCAGTATCGTAGTGTATTTGAATAAAATGGAGCTTTTTATTGAAACAGTGCGACAATACCCTTGTTTATGGAATACCAGCGACAGGGATTATCATCTTGTAAATGGTAGAATATCCGTAGTAAATCCCCTTTGACAGGTCTCTCTCTAATGTGGTAGCTCATCCAAAATCTTGGTTTGTTTCGCTTTTTTTTTTCTTATAACTATATAGAATAGCAAGCATTTACTTATCGTATTTATATAGTCATCATCACTTGAATCGTCTGGCATTATTACTAGAAACGAAAAACGAAAAAGAATACTTCAACCACGACTTGCTCGAGCCAACTGGCTATGATGAACTGGTGACCATTCAGTACACTGATAATGGAAGCATCAACCCCTTCCATCTCATTTCTCGCTTAGCTCAATCCGCTAGCAGGTTTCCGAATCCGCTGACAATGGAAGGCAAATATCTCTTTTATGTAAAACTCTTTTTTAGTGGAAGGTCAAAACTATTTTATTCCGTTTCGCTCAGCTATTTCATGCTCATTACCCTTTTGCAGTGGAAGGCATGCTTAAAACTTTTATTGTTTCTACTTTATGAGTTATTTAAATTTAAAGACAAACCACTTTAAAAAAAGAAAAAAGATAAATTAAATTCTATAGGCCAAATTTGGAATACATTCTTTTCTTTCAATATAACTTAAATAGAAATGAAATTTTTTTTTATACTAAGGTAAAATTTATTTTTTCTTTTTTTTTTTAATTTATAGAAGAATTTATCATTTTACAATAAATATTATATTTTTCAAATAAAAACAAACAAATTATTTATATACTTTATTAAGGGTTAAGATGGCGGTTATAACAAAGTATTAATAAAATAAATATCCCCAGAAGTGTACGTGTGGGATCAGGTGTTAAAAGGTGGGCGTCCCATAATTCTGCCCAATTAGTGTTTGGACCATGTTTTAATAGGACTGAATGGTAAAGGGTTATAACATGCCAACAACTCTGTATGGACGGAAAAAAAAAACATAAAAAATAAAGATTCAACATTAATTCAAAGCCAATTAACAGTTGTTTTTTTAAAGTTAATAATGTTTAAATAAATTTGAGAAAATTCTTGCGATCTTGATATAACAGCAAAGAATGTTTAAAATATTTGTAATTTATAATGGTATTCCTTTATATAAGTGTCATATTGTGGATAAAGTGAATACATTTTGAAAATATATAACAGCTATATCAGAATTATGTAGAACAAGACTTGAATCTGCTATTCAATAATGAGTATAGTGCTCTCTTTCTTTCATGCTAGAGTTTCTTCAACGATTTGTTCTGTTATTAGTCCTATATGATCTGACTCAAAGTTACCCATTGAGCTTTTCTTCGCAGTAATTCTATATAATAATCATTTCTCACGAGGTCTCTAAGTATCTACGCATGCGTGGTGTAATGGAACTGCATCCAAAACAAAAACAAAAAAAAATACGCTCAATATATGAACAAACTAGTATTTCTGTGGGATCCCGACAGAAAGTTCGGTTCAGAATTCCATTTTTTTATTAATAGCAATTGAAAATCACAATCATTTGGACTATCTAATTTTGAATACGATTATGTCTTTATTTCCAATTTTTAACATGGCATTAGTGGTTACAAACGTTTTACACATATCACACACATCATATCATAAAGTGCATGTGGATTAGTTAACACAATTAGAAAAGTTGTGGTGGTTGGTTCCGCAGAGCTGGAAAGCATCAGAGACATTTTCCGTGGTAGCCTGCTTAATTTTGTGGTCATCGACCACAGTAAACACAGTTACTCAATGCGAGTCTATGTTGTCACACTGTCTGAAAAACGCATCCTGAAGATGGGCGAACGCCCGAAACCGGTCGATGACCACAAAATGAAGCAGGCTACCACGGAAAATGTCTCTGATACTACTAGAAAAGTATTAAACCAGTTAATATTAGAAGGATGGATGGTTGTTCTCCAATTGGTGCCTAGCTATTGCGATATTCTGGGCAATGAGCAAGTAGACAGGAAGGTTGCCAGCTTCCGCAGCCTGAAGGCCCAGCAACATTTCACCATACGATTAGAGAAATCTATATATCTAAAAATTCAGATCCGTATATTTGTGGCCGCAAAACTCGTAAAGTAGTCGATGGATTGACTTGAAATTTTTACAAAATATTCTATTTCTAAATAAGTGTGTTTATATATACATTTTACGCTGAAGTTCCCACGGAAACGGGAAATTCCGAGGTTTCGCGAGGCTGGCAGAAATAGACAGACTCAAACGCGTTGCGATGGTAGCGCGCTCTCTGAACCTCTTTCTCAACTACTTATAAGTACCTCTATTTCGAAGTTCCCACGTTCATATTGCGTTAGCACTTGCTTCTTCAAGTATTGCTACTACGTTGATGGAAGGAGGTAGAACAGCGCATTCAGCTTTTAAACTGTCACTAAACATGCACTTCACTGAAAACCCAACATGTAACATTTCTAAGACCTCAGGAATGAGAAAGGTTCTTTAGGCGTGCAAAATTATTGTATGGGATAAGTGTACAATGGCTCTTAAGAAGTCATTGGAAGCATTAGACCATACATTGAAAGACTTGCGAAATAATCAGGTTCCATTTGGTGGAGCATTGGTGTTACTATCCGATGACTTCAGGCAAACGCTTCCAGTGATACCTCGCTCTACACCAGCTGATGAATTGTATGCCTGCTTGAAATATTCAACTCTTTGGAGCACAGTAACAAAAAAATCATTTAACAACGAATATGAGAGTTCAACTTCAAAACGATCCATCAGCTGCTATATTTTCAAGACAATTACTCGAACTCGGTAACGGCACCGAAACCAATTACCAAAGCATCGAAACAAATTACCAAAATCACGCTTGGTTAAGCGGAAGAGCCATTCTAGTAGCTAAAAATGTCGACATATCGATATGAACATCGCTCTAAACAGAATCACAGATGAAACAGTGACATACAAATCCATTGACTCCGTGAGGGACCAGAGTGAAGTAGTGAATTTTCCAACGGAATTTCTTAATTCACTCGATGTTCCCGGATTACCGCTTCACATTATAAATTTGAAAATTGGAGTGCCAATTATATTACTCCGAAACATCAATCAGCCAAAGTTATGCAATGGGTTATACGATTAGTAGTTAAAAAATTGATGAATAATCTAATTGAAGCAACAATTCTCATTGGACCTCATAAAGGTGAAGACGTACTACTTCCACGAATACCACTCATTCCGACAGATATGCCGTTCGAGTTCAAACGACTTCAATTTCCAATACGCCTTGCGTTCGCTATGACTATCAATAAAGCACAAGGACAAACTTTGCAAGTGTGCGGTTTGAATTTAGAAAACGAATGCTTCTCTCATGGGCAATTATATGTCGCATGCTCCAGAGTCGGTAAACCATCTGATCTTTATGTTTATGCAGAAAACTGATAAACAAAAAATGTAGTCCATTCACTAGCTTTACAATAAAAAAAAGACTTTCAGTTAAAAACATTTTTTCTTTCTTTCCTTTCAGTGCACAGCAACGCAAAGTAGGGTATTAATATGAATGATGAGTTTTCTTGCTGAATCTATGTTAACTGTAATACTTCTGTTTAATTTCCTAAAAATCAGACTGAGCCACAGCGAGTCTGCTAGTAATTAATAAAATGAAAGAAAAGGTAGAATCGACTGGAAAAATAAAGCTATAGGAAGAAAATGGGAGAATTTATTACACGACCCAATTCCCCATGACCTTCCACGCAGAGACTTCACGGCGAACTTCCGACTGGCCACTGGGCACGACTACCTGCAAGCCCTAATGTTCGCGGGAAGCAAGCATTAGATTTGTAATATACGAATTTATAATAAAAATAAATCAAAAAATCGCGATTTAGAAATATGCAAAAAATAAATTAATTATACGGAAATATAATAAATGTCTAGATAAATATACATAGTAATAATAATAATAATAATAAAAAGAAAAAAAAAATTAAAGTAACCAGATATACATGTTTGTAAAATGGACCGCAGGAAGGCGCTATAAAGACAAAAATAAATATTTTTGCATTTATTTTATTTTTACTATAATTTTAAAATTTGTTGTCATTATAATAATAGTATATTTCAATAACTAATTCAATATTATTTTACTTGTTGAAATTGACAAATATTATCCACACATAAACATGCATTTAAAGATTGTAATAGGATCCAATGAGAGGATCCGTAACAGAGAAAGAGAGGCAAAATGACCGGACCACTCTCTCGGACTAGAGTGGGAGAAACTACATAAATACAGCGACGGGAGATAGATATAAAACACAGTTCATACAACTGAGGTCACTCGCCAGTCACAACGTGTCATTACCCTTTACCTCTCTACCATACTCTACCATTGTAAGTGTAAAGTCCAGGCAGTGAGTGTCACTTCTTATATTATACAGTGTTAGCCATATTTTGTTTGTTCATTCAAACCAGACGATTTCTCTCTGTAATAGGATCCAAAGAGAGGATCCGTAACAGAGAAAGAGATGCAAAATGACCGGACCACTCTCTCGGACTAGAGTGGGAGAAACTACATAAATACAGCGATGGGAGACAGATATAAAACACAGTTCATACAACTGAGGTCACTCGCCAGTCACAACGTGTCATTACCCTTTACCACTCTACCATATTAAGTGTAAAGTCCAGGCAGACAGTGTCACTTCTTATATTATACAGTGTTAGCCATATTTTGTTTCTTCATTCAAACCAGACCATTTCTCTCCTTCATCAACCCCCATTATAAGATCAATTTTATGTTAGAAATCATTTTTTTTTTTTGTTAGTGTCCAATTCTTTGGTTCAAAGTTTTAAATTAAGAAAATAAAATCTTTGTTACAGTTAGAATTTTTTTTATTTTTATAAAAATCCTTTATATAAATATTTTTAGTAATTGTTTTATTATAATTATTATACTTATTATAATTATTATGTATGGTAAAATTACTTCTCACGATTAATTTTCGGATATAAAATAATTGTTGCTCATGGGTTTATATATATACTCATACACAAACAGATATCTATAAACAGATTGCTATAGTGTTTTGTTTTATGGCAAATTCTATAAGTCGACAAATATGACGAGAGGTGGCGTAAAAAAGACTTTGCCCTGGAGCAATGAAGATATTAATTGATCTAAAATTGCTTACAGTGTATAATAGTGTGCTTTCCTTGAGGGAATCAAACAAAAAGAAATCTGATGATATGAGTTTTGGGCTTAAAGATATGAAATGTGGCAGCAACAACCACCCATCTAATTTTTCAGGTTTTCAAGCGTTGATTGTGCAGCATGTGGGCGAGTGTTGACCACGAAGTAAGAGTATTTCAGTTGTATCTAATTGTTGGCTTATCGACCAGGAAGTTTCCTAGAAAAACACCAAATAATTTTAAAGTGTTTTTTTTTATTTTAAACCCGGCGTTTTGGCAAACCTTGTTTGCCATCTTCAGGGGCTCTCTTAAAGTAAGAAAAGTTTGGAAAGCTTTTTACAACATCTTCGATTATGTCTATAGTTATAGAGTCTATAGTTAAGAGAGCCTCTAAAGATGGCAACCAATGTTTGCCAAAACGCCGGGTTTAAAATAATAAAAAAACACTTTAAAATTATTTGATGTTTTTCTTGGAAACTTCCTGGTCGATAAGCCAACAATCAGATACAACTGATCGCTTCTGATCGGCCAACAATTGCTACGATTTGATAACAGTATATCCTTCTACAGCAAGATGCAATGCTTTTTCACGATGGCAAGTTTCAGTTTATTTACAAACGTCTCTATTCACTCTGTTTCTCTCTGGAGTAAAGATTATTGATACTAAACTGTCCTTCAAAAAATGTCACACAAAATGGGGACTTTTTACATTCAAAAATATTTTTAGAACCTCTTTGCCAGCAGATGAACGGATCTTGAATTGTTAATTTTATTTTTGTTTTTTTTTTTTTAATTGAAAATCTATAAAGTTTACATGATTCCATAATACAACATATATCATCCATATTGTTTAAGTAAGCATTCCAAGAGTAAATTTTTTCAAATGATTTCAAAACTAGAATCAATTTCACTGAACGCTGTTCTGTAGAGAATTTGCTATCATTGATTGTATAATAATGGTTATGTATGAAACAGTGGTCCAACAGCTCCAATTTTTTTAAAACTGATGACATAATATTATAATTTTCAATATTCTAAATAAAACTTTGAACAAAACAATACGTTCCCCACTTATAATACTTAAATAAATATTTATTTTTCTAAATTATTTGTTGATCAAATATTATAAATAAAATCTCCAAAAAATAAATAAATAAAAATATATAATATAAATAACAGTTTCAAATAATAAATAAATATAATTAAATAAAATTGAAAATATTACGCAATTTTTTTTATTTCTTTATAGAAATAATGGCCAATTTATACAAAAATAAGTTATAACTGAATAGAAGAACACCGCTGTGACCTTTCTAAATATCTAATCAACCATTCCAACAGTTTACTTTACAGTTGGCTTGAAAAATGATCATTTTTGATTAACCTCCTCCTTTCCCAAACACATAGATCTCAATATAAAACTTTTTTGATATAAAAAGCTGGTAAATCATAGCCAGGCTAAGTTATAAATAAAAAGTCTATGGGTACTTTGCGCTTTAAGTTTAAGTTAAATTTACTGAAAGAGATTTGGAAACAGAGTGAGATAGAGGGAGAGAGTGTGTTAAAGTCAATCGATAGCCTCATTAAGCTTACCGGTAGACTAAAAAGCAATGTTTGTTGGTAATATGGAATGGAGGCGCATATTGTGGTCGAGGTCCCTTTTTTTTTTTTTGCACGTTAAAACTCGTTCATTATCATAGAAAAACTCTTCCATGCTCATTCATTCTCTTTTCTTTCTAATGAATAAATTAACTTGAAGTAAAAAAAAAAAAGGATGGAAGAACGTAGCTTACCAGAATGGCGGCATAACTGAAAAACGCAAGATGTAAGCAAAGGAGAATTTAAAAAAATGAAAAAAAAGAAGCCTAAACGCAGTATTGCCCATAATTCTCACATCCCTTCCTTTAAAAAAATAACTTCCCTTATAATTCCTAATTGAGCACATTTCTCCCCACTCCTTTTAAACCATTTTTCTTGTAATATGACATCACACTGCTCTTATTTACTTTCTCGTGTATTTTTCAACCAAAAAAAAATACTTTAATTTTACTGTTAAAAATCTTACTTATTTTAGAATGTTCGGTTTTGCTTGAGAATGATTTAAGAAACATATATTTTTTTTTTTTATGATTCTTATGACCCAAATTGTTTTTGTTTTTTTTGGAAAACAACCTTTTAACATAAAATGGTTTTTGGTCTAAACTTGACCAACTGATTTCTGGAATAAACAATTCCTCACTAAAAGGTTGCGCATGATGGTTTATTTGGTGGGGTGATGTGCAAACCCAGACAGACTTAACTATAAAGAAGCCTCCTCTTCCCTAGAGAATAGCTTAATTATTCCTTAATTACAATAATTAACCCAAAACTTCCTTCAAATAATAATCTGCAAGCTACAAGCCTACAAGATTGGCATAACAACTGGGAAAATACTAAAAAAAAAGAAAGAATACAAACTAAAGAAACAATTTGTTGTGGTGGTTGGTTCCGCAAAGCTGGAAAGCATCAGAGACATTTTCCGTGGTAGCCTGCTTCATTTTGTGGTCATCGACCGGTTTCGGGTGTTCGCCCATCTTCAGGATGCGTTTTTTAGACAGTGTGACAACACAGACTCGCACAGAGCAAACTTAGTTTCACACTAACTGAGACGTATTTTTAAAAAACTAAACTCTTAAACTAGGTCAAGGGATGTGGCCAGATGGGTGGGAAAACACGTGTTTGGGTTGTGTTATAAGTTACTAGTTTATTTAAATTTACTAGTTTAGATATATATATAGGAAAAAAAAATGTTAGTTTAATCGTTATATAAATTTATTTTGTGTATTTTTTATATTCTATTTTGGTTAGTTAATTTATTGGCAGAGTTTAAAGATTAGACCCCCGCGTGTTGTGTCCACTGTAAGAAAAATTTGCCCTTTAACAACCCAAACACGTGTTTTCCCACCCATCTGGCCACATCCCTTGACCTAGTTTAAGAGTTTAGTTTTTTAAAAATACGTCTCAGTTAGTGTGAAACTAAGTTTGCTCTGTGCGAGTCTGTGTTGTCACACTGTCTAAAAAACGCATCCTGAAGATGGGCGAACGCCCGAAACCGGTCGATGACCACAAAATGAAGCAGGCTACCACGGAAAATGTCTCTGATAAAGAAAAAATGTTTTTCTTAAATTCACACACTGATTAAAAATGAATTTAAACATTAAATAATAACAGGAGGTCTTGGATAAAATAAAAAAAAACAATTACAATGAGATGTTTGTACGGCAATGGCCAGAGGAGTTTTTAAAGAAAAAGAATTCCTTTGTTGCTCTAAGTTTCAGTTACCAATTTGTGCCCTTCTTCAGGAGCTCTTTAGGGTAGGAGAGGAGTGAACGTTGAGAACATTTCAGTCTCAATATTCTCAACGTTCACTCCTCTCCTATCGTAAAGAGCTCCTGAAGAAGGGCATCAATGGTACCCGAAACGTAGAGCAACAATATCTCATTGTTATTCTAAGGTCTGACCATTTGAATACCATATTAAAAAACAATTAATATAGCTTTCTTATAGCTCATAATCCGTACTGTTCTTGGCAAATAAACGAAAGAATTAGTCGAAGAGGTAGATAGATACATCATCTCTTAGATAGATACTGCTGGATAATACCAGGATTATTATTATTATTATTATTTGTCTGTGGGAAGGGAAACCTCAAAGCCTCACTGGACCCATATAGCTACCCCAAGGAAAACAACAACAAGCCGGGTCTATAACAATAATCCAGACCCGGATCTAATCCATCTAAGATTGACCGCAGTCCGAATAAATCGTACAATAACCTTAAGCGAAAACAGCCTAAGCTCTTCCACAGACATCCTATTCCGACCAAAGGTCCTGAACCTAATTTCCTCACAACCCAAGCAATCAGTCATAAGATGGATGGGTGTTTCCTCCTCTGTCTCACAGACTCTACAAAATGGATCCGGCATTAACCCCATTGTGTAGAGATGTCTTCTTAAACCACAATGTCCAGTAAGAGATCCAACCAGATGCCTGAGAGCGCTCCGTGAAAAACACAGCAACGTCTCACTAATGGCCTTGTCCGGACCCCCGATGAGCAGAAATCCAACTGAGCTCATCCATAGGGATGAATGCTGTGAAGCTGTCTATGTCTGGAAGCCTGACAGACATGTGCCAAAAGACACGCCAACAGCAGGCTCGGGACGCCTAATTTGGCAAACCTATCCACCTCCTCATTCCCAAAAATTCCCACGTGACCTGGCACCCAGACTAGAAGCACCTCCTTCAGAGAAGAAAGCTCTTCCAGTCTTTTAGAACATTCTAACACCAACCTGGAAGTGAAGACACATGAACTCAGCGCCTTCAGCGCAGCCTGGCTGTCCGAGCTGATACAAACACCTTTTAAGTTAGTGTTACGTACCCTCTCATCCAAAACACAACACAGAATAGCATAAACCTCAGTCTGGAAGACCGTGGTCCATTCACCAAGAGATACTGTCAAATGATCTCCGGTCTCAAAATAGACCGCAGCTCCAGACCTACCATCCATTCTGGAACCGTCCGTGTAACACCGGAAGTAATTATCAGGTATCATGCCAGACGGACCCAATCTTGACCAATCTTCCCTAGAGGGTAACTGACACTGTAAGCATGCTCGAAAACAAAAGTCTTCAACATTCTATCAGAGGGAAAATCTGTAACAGGAACCTTCAAAAGCATCTCGCGATGAATGGTAGAGTGACCATATCGCTTACCCTGCCAAAAACCTGCCTGTTTAATTCTATAACAGGCTTTCATTGCCATAGTTTTCACCTCTACAAAGAGCGGTGGAATTCCTAATAAAGTCTCCATTGCAGCTGTAAGCGTGGTCCGTATCGCACCGGTCACCGCCAGACAAGCCAAGCGCTGAATATCCTCAAGCAGCAGTCTAGCGGATCTTACCTCAATGCGACGCCACCACACCACAGCCGCATACAGCAACCTAGGTTTAATAATCATACCATAAATCCAACATTATCTTGGGAGTAATCCGCCAATTTTTACCTACGATTCTTCGACATTGCCAAAAGGAAAAATCACAGGATAGATACAACTGCTTTGTACTTGACAAAGTTGGCCTCCAGCCAGAATCAACTATATTGCCATCAAAATATTAAAATATTTCATAGATATTGTAACATAAATTAACTGTGTAAAGATAAATAGCGTATGTAATAACTATAATTTTTAAATATTTGTTCCTCCATATTATATTTCATTGAACTCACTTGATTATATATTCTATTTTTATTTATATCTAGATAAAATGGCTATAATATAGATTGGTAAGAGGAACTGATTCCATTTTGTATTATTGATTAATTTTTATTTTATTTGATTTTTTTATTTAATTTTAAAACATTTCTTTGCAAATTTTCCCAGATTTTCTCGTTTAATTTTTCTATTTCTTTTTTTTTTGTTATATTAATTTAATTTAAATTTTGCTAAAGTTCGCAATGTTTTGACAAAACGTTTTTATTTTATCGTTTAAATTACTGTGATTATATTACGTAAATCATTTGTTAAATAAAATGGGACATGCAGAGAAAGAAAACAGATGATGCTAGAGGAATTTTGACTAATCAATAAATCAATAATGTTATATATACCATAGGAACAATAAGTAGAATTGTCCAGATTTAAAGGGTTTGTTCAAAATACACAAGCATTTAATGATATGTATGTAAACAAAATATATACAAATGATAAAAAAAAAAAAAGAATCCAATATTATGCGTACATCCAATATAATTAATAATACGTATATCAACACCAAAAGTATTATTTTGTCAGTTTCATAATTCATATGACACTAGACTTATAATTCATAGTTGATAGAATATGTTGAATAATATTCTTAGAGAATCGTTATTATTGATTCTGCGAGGATCGTCATATGCTTAGGTCTATATCCATAGCGTCGAAGAATTCTTGAATCCTCATAGGTAACGTTCTTCTCGACACAAATTATGATTTCTGAGTATGAACCTCATATATTTCTATTTGTTAAAGCCCTAGCTCATACTTGTATTTCTCCTGAAGCAAATCGCTTCTCTTATTATATATATATATATATATCACCTCGTGACTTTCTTCTCCTCGTGCATCTTTATGTCCTTTTCACGATCATTTGTATTATATCTTTTGTTTGGATCAATTATGAAAGCTTTTTGCGAAATCCCTGGAAATGCTACTATATCCGAATACTTACAGAGCATCAGTATCCACAGTATACTTCATGCAAACACCTCTTGCCTTTCTCCTCTATTATTAGGTCCCTTATCCTTTTCTTGATATTATTACGGCAAAAAGTGGCCAAAAGAATATTTATACAAAACTGAAACTGAACCCATGGTCAGCACTTTAAGATGCATGTCCCTCTTTCGAAAACACGTTTCTAGCATCTCACGTCTCTGAAAATTCCAATTCACTCTTGTGTTGAACGACCAAAGAGGAAGAATAAACTTAAGCCGGTAACGACGAAATTAGGCTTCTCATTGTGCCCTCCCTAAAGACCTGCATCGTTAACATCCACTGTCACGAAGTGTTTTTAAAGAGAAACTTTCGGCATAGAGTTTATTATACCGCAATGGTTTGTTGTGAATGAACTAAGAAAAGCATAATCAAACCCAGTTGCAAATTTAAATTAGTCAATCAACTGGCTCTACAATCCATTCTCTCATGGATGGCCTCCAGCAATGACCACCCCTTATCCCTTTATCCAGCTGTAGCTGCTCAGCCCATCTCAATGTGGAACCAATTGATTATTTATGTTGTTTTGTCTAACAGCATACACTGCACGTTTTCAGTGCCTATTCTCAAAAAATATACGGCCCAATGCAAAGGATTACTACAAAATGTTGCAATATTTACATCCTTACATAATTATTTCAATTCGACGTTAGTTCTTCGTCTAGGTTATGTTTTCATTCTTGATGACTTCTTAAGTTCTGATGAGGTTCTGATTACTTAGAAAAGAAAATTATAAGTGAATAGTAGAGATTGTTAGAGATAGTGAAATCATTGGCCGAAAATAATTTTTGATACTGTACACTGGTGAACTCTCAAGAGATTATTGTATTAAGAGTTCTGAATGAGTGTTTATAAACTTGTCACTTTGATAGAGGATAGATTTCTGAAGACTGTTTTAAGACTTCTTAATTACTCTTGTATTCTTGCATTCCTTGTTTCTACATTCCTAAGCTCTTGAACCAATCCAATGAATTGGTAAACTTGACTCACTTAAGCCAAATTGGGTAAAAAAAATCGGTGCTTCTCTGAGACGAATTTAAAATTAGAAGTCCCTCTCAGAACAGAACATGAATGTTTAATATTTTGGGAGCTATTGTGAGCTTGGATAAACGGGGTTACAAGAAACGGATTAGCTTAGAGATCGCCCGCTTAGAGGTCGGACTCCCACGCGGAGGTTTCGGGTTTGAGTCCATCCTTACTGACCTTAGATTTTCTCTTCCTAGGCGCCTCTACAGCTCACTGTGCGGTTATGAGCAATGTTGATTTAACGAGAGAACACTGTTCGGTGGCCGGAAGTGCTCTTAGGAGCTCCGGGAACACCGAAGATATTTCAGGTCGCAGTGCACTATTCCCTAACAAAATCTAAAATCACTTCATTAGGAAGGACATGTGCTAGAAAAGAAAAGAATAACGTAAAAACTGATACGAGAAGAAATACCAACTTTCATTCCAGTAGTGCCAACCCATATTTAAGTTTTTAACCAGGTTATCAAAAGTGGGACCAGCCATTTCTTCACTTGTCTTTGCACTCTGACAACTGTAGACAACTTCTTGGTTCTTAAAGTTGCAGTTCATTCGTCCCTATAGTGGGGTTTGAGAGAGGGGTAATGCGTAATAGTGTGCTTGGAGGCGGGATGGTGGCGCTTGCTACGGCTCATATTGGTAGCATTGAGTCCAGCGTTTATCTAGCAAATTTACTCCACGGAAGATTGATTCCATTATATCATAATTGAAAAAACAGCATACTTTGATACTAGCGAGGGAAATCGTACTTCTGGTCGATTACTCCAGCCTGTAAGACTTACTCTAAAGCGAGAATGGTGCAAGATATTTGTGTACACGGCCAATAGGAAGATGTGCCGTATTATAGTGGTATGATGGCATGATGGATCGAGATCTAACGTTTCCTTGTAAAAAAAACTGAATTTTAACTAATTTCTTCAATATAATAATGATAATAACAAATTAGATAATAATAACTTAACGATTCTTTAGCGATCTGCATTTAATTGTAGTTTTGGTCAAAAGAATCTTCCTCCAAAATCTTTACCACTCTCATCATTAATCAAGGGAGCAGAACAAATAACAATATACCCAATAAAATAAAAGAAATCATTATCAATCAAAATTAATCATCCATTATATAAGTTATTACTTCCACTTACTCCTAGTTTTATAATGTCAAAATAATGTTAAGCAATTAAAAAAAAAAAAAATTATTATTATCATTAATTCAAAAACAAAGGTTCTTTTTATATTTATTATTTACCTTTCTTGAGAACATAAAATGATACATTTAACTTAATATTTAAATGAGGAAAGGTAAAGACATTAAATTAAAATTGCTATTTTTATGAGGACATTGACGCAGATCTTGGTAATTATGTAGTATTGTTAAGGTCAACCACCTGTAAATAGATGTATTATGACAAAACAAAACTAGTCAAAAAAAAAAAAAAAATTATAATACTTTGAAACAAAAATCTATTGAGGCGTAACTTTTATCCTTGCTGTGGTTTGCTTTAGTCCTTTTTAGATGTGAAATTATTAGCTTGCAAAACCCTATAATAAATAAAATAAAAAAAATAAATAAAAAATAAAAATGGTTTTAAAGCGGTGTCAGGTGACCACTAGTTAACGCTTATTGCTATAAAAAAAGAGCGAAATTCGTTATTTTCCAGTTAATAATCACTTGCGGTTATAGTTTAGACCGATTTAATGATGCTAGTAACACCTTATAAAGAAATAATATTTACTTCCCAGTATATATATATTTTTGTTGCTGTAATATTATTTTTAACTGTTAAATAATTATTACAGGTATCTACACTTTTTTTGTTTTGTTTTAGTATTATTAAATATATGTAATTATAAAAATATTATGTTTTAATGATAGTCAAATGTTGTAGCAATTGAAAGATATGTTTGGAAGGACAATGAAGAAATTAACTTTTTCTACAACACAGTAATAATAAAATAATTATTAAATCAAAAGATTATATAGAATAATTATTAAATTTAATCACAAATGAGTGAGAATTAAAAAAAAAAAAAAAAAAATTTTCTCACAATTGATGTAAGGTAATATTATTCAACTCTAACTAGCCCGAAATCTAGCGGCAGTGCGTGAAAACTAATCCCAAATAGCAACGGATTTGAGGTTATATCAAAGAGAACAGGTTACAGGGAGAAGAAGCATTAAACTTGAATAAAAATTATATAATCTCAGTATTTGCATCTTTTCTTTTGTTTGTATTCAATTTAATGCAGTTGTATAAATTATTTAGTAAAGAATTTATTTAAAAACTACACAAGCATAAAATATTTTTACACTCTTATTCAGTTGTTACAATCGCTACGCTCTTGTGGTCAATACTTAATCTTAAATGTAAAAAAGGCGTTACTTTATCACTGTTTGGTAAGTCATTTTTATTATAACAGTTGAATAAGCATAAATTATTACATTATAATTGTATAATAGATGTATCTTATATAATAATCGTCATATTTATTAAAATATTAACAAAAAAAAAATATTGTTTTAACGTTTTCCTAGAAAAGCTATAAATAATAAGCTTTCAAGGGGATGGATTAGCTAAGTATCATAGACATTTTCTTTTTTGTGGTGATCGAACGGTTTCGGGCTTTCGCCCTTCATCAGGATGTTTATGTCAAACAGTGTAATAACATAGACTTGCACAGAGCAAATGCAGTAGTGTATCAACTGTATTTGCTCTGTGCAAGTCTGTTATTACATTTGTTTAAGAAAAACATCCTGATGATGGGCAAACGCCCGAAACCGGTTGATGACCACAAAAAGAAGCAGGCTATCACGGAAAATGTCTCTGATGCTTTTTCCAGCTCTGCGGAATCAACAACCACAACGATTAGCTAAGTGGTTAACGCGTTGGACTCCCACGCGGAGGACCCGATTTCGAGTCCACTGCTACCCTTAGATTTTTTTTCTTCCTAGGAGCCTCTACAGCTCACTATTCTGTGGTGGACAGTGTTGTCTGTAGCGAGAGAATACTGTCCGGTGGCCGGCAATGCACTGAGAAGGCTTCCTGGCGCTAATGACCATAGATGTTTAAGCGCCTGAAATTAAAAAAAAAAAATAAGCTTTCAAATAAAGTGCTATTTTGATGGAAACAGCTTTTCACAAGTTTATTAAGGGCAGTAAGCCCCTTGTTATTTTCCCTTTATCTGAAGGATATTCTAGAGTTCTTCAAAAGTAATGGTGTACAGGGCGTAAGTATTGGAAACAATCGTGACCTATTAATGATCCTTTACGCCGATGACATTGTCTTGTTGGCATCTTCTGAGCGGGAAGTCCAATCAAATTTAAACATTCTTGAAGATTACTGCCAAGCTAACTCTCTTACAGTGAATACTAAGAAAACTCATGTGGTACCTTTTTTTAGAGGGGGTAGAGTAAGGAAAACACGGACTTTCTTGTTTGGCCAATCTAAAATAGCAGTTGTAAATTCGGTGATTTATTTGGGTGTACCATTCTCCACTTCAGCAAAGTTTTATCAGGCCTCAAAGTATTTTCTCTCTAAATTTTATATAGCTCAATCATCTGTTCGAAATATTTTAAAAACAAGTAGGTCTGATTCCTGGAATAGTAAATGCCAGTTGTTTGATTCTTTGGTTGAGAGTGTTGCTTTGTACGGTAGCGAAGTTTGGGGTTGTCTGTACGGAGATATATTGGAGCGAGGACAATTAAAGTTCTTTAAGTATATTTTGAGAGTCCCTTCTAATATCCCAAGTGCTTATATCAGACTAGAGTGTGGCCGGACTCATACTAAGTTTAGAATCTTTAAAAGAGCTATTGGTTGGTGGGTGGCTATTCTAAGCATGTCTGATGACCGACTCCCGAAATTGTGTTTCTCAAGGCTACTAGAGTTAGAATCTAATTTTACATTACCATTTAACTGGGTATCTGTTTTACGGACTCATTTAAATGTAATCGGTTATGAACAGTTAATCACAATATCGAATGTAACAGATATATTAAAGTATAAAAATGACTTGATTCCCTCTTATAAAAATCACATGTTTAGTTGTGATGTTGATTTTGCTGTAAAATCTTCCTTCAACAACTTTTATAGGAAAATAAGTGCACTGGAGCCATCTGCAGAATCTTATTTAGAATTAATTGGTAGTATAGAAAAATTAAGAGTAGTCGCACAACTTAGATTGTCGAATAAAAAACGATTCTCTTTAAAAATAGGCTCAAACAAAATTGATATTTTTCCTGAAAATGTATGTCAATTTTGTAATAATGGCAACAATGATTTAGCTCACTTTCTTTTTAAGTGTTTGAGATTTTCAGATCCTAGAGATAGATATCTTTCAGAATTTGTGATCCATGAGAATATTGCTGATCTGTTAATTATTACTGATACTCATTGTGTAAATAGCATTTTTTCATTTTGTTACAGTTGTATTAATTTAATAAGATGATAAAACTTAATTAATTGTACTTCATTAGCATATGTAACAGTAAGAGGGCCACAACAAGTACGGATATCACTAGAATTCAGTCATTTATGTTTTCTTTTTAAGTTTTACTTTCTCTTATGCTGTATTATCTAGTCTTTGTCGCAAGAGAGGGAGAAAAGAATGTATTTTACTTGAATTTATTGGTTCTTGTTTAATTGAGAATTATATATAATTTTGGTCTCACAGTCAATCAGAGGTATAAACCAACATGTATTAGTGTTGAATTTGTAGTATTATTTCTACTTCATTTATTTATTTATTTATTTTTTTTCTTGTAGTTAGCTTCTAGATTTTCTTTTCTTTTTCATGCATTTAAAATGTAATATTTTATAACGTATATATTGAATTATTCCAACTCCCTGCGACAAGTATTTGTATTACTTTATACGCAGAAATAAATTTAATTAATTAAAAAATTAAGGGCAGTTGTTTGGAAAATTCTGAAGTAAAATTGAATAAGAATTTGAAAAATTCGTGTAATATTTGCTCATCTTTGTGGATAAAGAGAGTTTTTACTAATTGGTGTAGGTCATTGAATCATGAGGGTTGTTCTTCCTTCGCAGAGTGTTTTGAGGTAACTGCTAAATAATGGAAGTGAGCAAAAAGATTTTTTTTTGTTTAATGAAAAGTTAAACTATTTTTTCAAAACTGAAGCATAAATTATTACAAAAGGAGTTGTTGTGGTTGGTTTCGCAGAGCTGGAAAGCATCAGAGATATTTTTCGTGATAGTCTGCTTCTTTTTGTGGTTTTCGGGCGTTCGCCCATCATCGGGATATTTTTGTCAAACAGTGTAATAACATAGACGCGCAGAGTAAATACAGTTGATATACTTATTAAACGGTTTGACAGAAACATCCTGATGATGGGCGGACACCCGAAACCGGTCGTTGACCACAAAAAGAAGCTGGCTATCACGGAAAATAACTCTCATGATATTACAAAAGGAATCATCTCTTCATTGGATAGGCGATTAACATGATGATTTACAATATATAAGCCAGAAATCCGTGGACATTTCAAAACACGTATTTCCGGTGAAAACTCGATCGATATTCAACGAAAAAAAAAAATTAACATGTTCGCTTTACTTTCTCTTACAGTGATAAGAGAAATTGAGAAATATAACGGCAAAATTATCTCTTACCGCATAATTTCCTATTATAACTTTTCGTAGGAAATGTTTTAGTCAGTGTCATCATATAGCAAACATTAACCCAGTTTATTCATTATGCTCCATTAATCGATAAAAGAACATGGAAGTTGTGTTAGAGATGTATATTATTAAATATGGCCATCTTTGTTTGAATCAAATTGTAAATTATGATAATGGATAAAGAAAGTCACATTAATAATAAATTTGTAGCTCATAATCTTCAAAATAATAAAATCAAAATCCTTAAATTATAATTATTATCCTTCTACATTTTGACGTTTAACTTATATGATGACTAAACAATTGAAAACAAATTTCAACTTTCCTGTTATAAGAAAATAAGTACCAAGTATATCTAATGTTACTTCATCATGAATTGGTAATAAGTGTTTATGTCAACTTCATTTTATTTTGTTAAGAATGAAACAACTAAGAGAAGATAAAGTACAGAAAAAAAAATAAATAAATACAAAATAAAGAGGAAGATGAAAAACCCATGCGATGAATCGGTGATTCACTTTTTGTGATAATATCACGCAAGTTGATTTTCATTACAGGTACGCTACGTTTATAGTAAGTACATAATTAAATTTTTGTAATTCAACCTGTACAACCTTGTTGCATAAGTATTGTTTTTTTGGAAGATAAGCATTATTGGGAAACGCAAAACGTTCTGTATGAGATTCAACTCAGTGATAGCGCGCTTACTTCCACGCGGAGGTCCCGGGTTCGAGTGCTGATCTTAATTTTCTCTTTCTAGCAGCATCTACTTCTCAATGTCCGGTGATGGAGAGTAATAAAGGAACTACTCGCGGGCCGGCAGTGCACTGAGAAGGCTCCGGGGGGCACAATAGATCTTTCAGGTCGCAGTGCCCTCAGCTAAAAGAAATTAAGCAAAGCAATCTAGCTAAGAGAAATTCCTGTAAGACACAACAATCTCTCTGTGTCCGAGAGAGATTTTCTTGTTGAATAAAGACCTTTTCCTTTACCTTAAGACCTCTTGCTTGTAGACTCATTGAATATTGATTTTTTAGGTTTCCGCAGCCATTTTCATGAAAAACCACATGAATTTTTCGGGATGAGGATGCGGCAGTGGTTTGCTAAAAACTGACGTTTCGCCTATATTGCAACGAGCATCTTCAGGGAGCTTTCACCTCGAAAACTAATAGTGCAATGAACTTTGGTAGAAAAGGGGTGTGGCCACATCCTCCGGCCATCTTAGCTGTAAGTGTTGGGGGGAACTTAATTTTCTTTTTCTTGCCCACGGTTAGCTGGCGGGTGTCGAGGTCCAAGTCTCCCATTCTAGTGCCCTTCTGCCGAAGTTTTAACCATGTTCTGCTCCGAAAATCCATTAAACGTTTCTACCCATCGCTTTTTCTCCTATTTGTCTGAGTAGGGGCAGCAATGTTCTGCTAAGGCTGAGTCCATCATCTCTATTTAAATAGTTTTCTTCTTTCTTACTACATAGACACGATGGACTCAGTCTAAGCAGAAGATGGCTGCCTCTGCTCACCGAAAGGAGAGAAAAGCAAGGGAAAAAAGTTTAATGGTATTCCAGACCAAAACAAGATTAAAACTATTGCAAGATGGGATACTTAGACCTCATCACCCATCAGCCAACCATGGGCGACAAAGAGAAAATTAAGCTCCGCCCACCAGCTACAATAGTGGCCACACCCCTTTTCTACCAAACTTCATTGCTTCATTAGAGATTTCAAGGTGTAACGACCCTAATGAAGCTCATTGCAATATGAACGCAACGTCGGTTTCTAGCAAACCACTGTCGCGTTCTCAACCCTGCAACAGAAGGGTTTTTCTTTGAATATTGATTAATAACACTACGTAGACATCATATACGACCCGTTTTTATGCTAAAATCCACTTGAGCATCTGAACGAAGCTTGTTGTTCTAAATGGTTCTAATATCCATCATTACTCTCCAAATGGTGTCTGATATCGATCGTTTATCATGCAGAGGAACCAAGTTTTTGTTTAGATACCGAGGAGTTTACGAGCTTGGGGTTGGTAGAATGTGGATAAAACCTAGTACCTATATGTTTGGGATTGTAAGTGCTGGGTTTATGGTCAATTAAATAATAGAAGACCTTCGATTTCGAAAAATTGTGCACAATATAATCTCAATTTCTGTAGGGCATTATTGATTTTTGTTGTAACGATCTGTCCCAATAGGTTTTTAACGGCCAGAACAGTGGAGGATATTGTTTTCTATAGATGGTTAGTAGAGGAAATTGCCTCTACCCTCAGAATCTTAAACTGAACTCTCCAATGGAAGAGTTCAGTCTCAGATATTAGTCTTGGCAACTATGTAAGGGGAGCCTGCTTCTATGACGCTTTTAAAATCCTTTTTTTTTAGCTTTGTGGTTATTTACAAACACAACATAATTAGGAAGTTTCCTCCAAAAATTTCTGTGGCAGACAGAGGCCAGAATATTTTAGAAGGTTTGACCTCGTTCTCTTAACTGTCCAAGAATTGTTGACTTCAATAAAAATTAAGATTTTCTTTTTTTTTATTCAATAGTATAAAACCATAAATTGAGGATAACACTAATGCACAACCACATATAAAGTGGATGAGTGCAAGAATCCATATTTATCAACTCACGAATGTGTGGGATAAATGTATTGATAAAAGCTTGAAATATGTGATCTGTGGTTAGTCCAAACAGATTTGCCCAAATATTAAATAATTTTTTTATTATAAGCATTTGATGACTTCTTTTTTTTTGTAAATGTGCACCACACTTGATAAAACATAATAAAAATTATTTTAAAACATGCTGCATAAGAAATCAATTATATGATTAACAATTTTTATAAAATAGAAATAATCGAATTGTAAACAATATGAATCAAATAGTAGTGATAATAGATTGAATTTTAAATTTTATTATTTTTTTTACGAGTTTTACCGTTTATTATTTTACAAGAAGGTATAGAGCTGCGATGTATAAATAAGCGTACCCCACCAAACTAAGCAATGCCTCGCTAACAATTGGCAGCTAACACACGATATGCAAACAATAACAAATTGTTGAACACAAACCCCCGAACTACCCACTTCGTAAAGTAGTGGCTGATAAATAAGGTAATGGAAATAAATACGAGTTGCGAATTTATACCATGCTCGAAATACAAACATGTACGAACTTTGAAAATGAATTTTACTGGAAATACACGTTTCAACGTCATTAAATCTACGAAAGATATTGAGAGTTTAGCCACGCCAGAACATTGATAAACATCCTTTCTTTACTTGCCGATGGCCCGAATCAGTTCGGGATCTTCTTTTGATTTATTTCTTCTTTTTTTTTTTTTTTTGTAAGCTTATTAATAAGAAAGTGTGTTCAATTATTTAGGTCTGTTTTAGTGTTTTTAAGTATTTAGTGTTTAACTTTTATCTAACAAAAATTAATGTATAGCAATGAACATATGTAGAGCAGCGAGCTATACATTTTCATAAAAACTAGAAGAAGTATTATGTTCCTTATCACTACAATACAGCGCAATGGTACCTTGATTTTATCTGCCATGAACGAGTACAACGCCACTGATACTTTTTATCAGGCATCTCACATGTCGTAAGCAAAGTCAGTGCACGACAAGTCTACAGAAGTTTACACCACCAGTGGCTTTGCCCAATTTCCCATGTTGGATGATTCAGACTTTTTGTGAAAATAGAGTCCGACATGCCGTCTAAATCAGTCTTGAAAAAACTAAACAGCCAGATTTAAAAGGAGAAGAAGAACAGACCATAAACAAGTACAAAAGAAGAAGACTTAAGGAAAAAGTCTCCAATATCTCTTATAATCTCATCAGTCCACATATACAGTGTCTTGAGCCAACCGTTTGTTAGTCGCTTTCGCAGTCTTAAATCAACAATATCTTATTAAATAAGTAATAAATGTGTATTTCTTTCTTTAATTCGATTATCATTTCCCTCCTTTTTATTGAATTAATAAAGAAATAAAATAATAATTACTAATATTTAATCAAATGCAATATTTGGCTCTGCTTCGCAACATTAAGTTCTTCAAAGTTGGCTAGGTAGATACTGGAATAGGCTGCAGAAGTTAATTCCTGTTAATTTAGGGTGTTCTCACTAGGACTTAATCTGCCACTAAATCAATGCTCTGCATGTTTTGGTCTGTTTTGTCTTAATATTTTAGACGAACCCACATTGCTGGTAAAGACAATCTCATCTCGTAAAGTTTTTCGTAATAACCAGAATAAAATATCAGCAATAAGTTGCAGAGTTTTTCATGAATGGTTGTTTTGTTCTACCTTGGAATAGGTCGGAAAATACTGACACAATTCAACTACCTACTTTCACACTACAATGAAATAGAGTCATTAGGATTCCATATAGCTATCACATAGTACTGATCAGTCCCAACAGATTTCAAAGGGCAAGTTCAGTGCTTGAAACACAAAGAACGAAAAAATCTGCTCTTGCTCATCATCCGTCTACAAGGAATTACTGAGAACGTGGCTTAAGAGAAGCAAGCAAATGGAAAAAGAAGAAAACCTTATAATTAGAGACGATGGACTTGTCTGAGCAGAACAAGGCTGCCTGTAGTCTGGGAAAGAAACAAAAAAGAGAAAATAAAATTACAGGTTTCTAAATGAAATAAAGCTATTCCGTCAACAATTCGGCAAAGAAAGGCACATTTTGATCCCGACATCCTACGACCAATCACGAAACAAGCTGGTAAGGAAAAGGCAATCAGACTCGGCCGTTATCATGTTATAGTCACCATCTTTCTTCTGTACTTCCCTGCGCCTTTCAACTGCGCATTTTTCCCGTGTTAGTTTAAACTCTCAACTAACCAACTAACTGAAGAAGCACATTGCTTTATACGATAGCAAAGACTCTCTGCGATCTCACAAGGAGATAGATCCTATCCATAAAATATATCTTTAATGATTTTTTTTTTTTTATATCTTATTACTATTTATTTTGGAATATTTTGAGAGAACTAAACTATAAATTAAATTAATGATAATGATTGATAATAAAATAAATATCTTCAATTTATTGTCATCCCACTCGTTCATCATATTCCACTGTTATAATAAAGTAAATGGATTTAAATTGATATTGTTCTATATTTATTTAAAACAAAAATAATCCTATACTTTATACAATATAAATTACAAATAAAGAAAGAAAAAAAAAGCATACATATAAATTTAAATAAACCTAAAATCTGAACAAGAAATAAATAAATAAAAGAAGAAACATGCATGCTCGATTTAATTAATTTTATTTTATATAATAAAAAAGTGGTTTATTATTTTATAGTTCTAAAATGCCATGTCTATCTTGTTTATGTCGGCTCTCTCAGCCTTTTATTATAGACATTTTTTTTTTACCCAACAATAAATTTCTAGATAAACAATAAATGTCACTTTCCTAATAAATGTGATAGTCTTTCAGACCTTTAATACTTATTTTTGTTTATTTTATACTCAGCTGTGGACCCGTCACTGGCGGATAAATTAAATAACAAAATACTGTGCATCGTGTTGCTCAATTGTGGAAATGAGTTCATTAGTTCAAGATTGATTTTTCCTGAAACTTAATATAATATCTGTAAAAAAGTAGCTGTGTGATTTTTTATTTGTGAATTGTTTGTATCTCTAAATTTAGTTGTACAACTTAGGTGATAATTTAAAGAAACTTTGGCGATATAAAATGCGATAGACGCGGTCTGATCAAAATTAGTAAGCCTACCAGCTAAGCTGGGGCACAAACGTATTGAAGGTAATGAAGTGATATCAAAAGAGGCTGGCCTTATGGCCAGCTCCTGATCCAGAACCTTTCTGCACAATCTCTTGTAAATCTTCCACTGAGTCCATCAAGAAGTAGGTCATAAGAAAGTATAACTCTCTGCAGTACAAGTAATGATGCGGACAGAGACATTTCAAGTTATTATTACAGAGCCGGGTCCTTAATGCTTCCACATATCTCCCCATAAGAAGAAAAGTGAGCTAAAGAGGATCTTTACCACAATTACACTGCATTGCTTCCTTTGGAAATACTCACAAAATCTGAGCCTTTGAAGAATCCACATGATTGTAGAAAGTATGGCAAGAAGGATAAAATTACGATTCAACTTCCGCTTATAAATGGGTGCATTTCGCTTAAAGAACTATTCGTGAGTCTTAGGAAGGGGATACTGGCATCGAAATTGCTTTTTGTCTTAATCTTAGCATTTACCTATTAACGATAAATGAGATAAAACTGGGATTAAAAATGATTTTATTATTATTATTATTATTATTCAAAGTGGGGGATGGCAAAACCCTACGATATCCAAAGCCTACCTGGGCCCATATAGCTACCCTAAGAGAATAACAACTACCCGGTCTGGAACAAAAGTCCTGGCCCTGGTTTCACCCGTCTAAGTTTTACCACAGTCCGAACAAAAGGACCAGAACCTTGAAAGGACATAGCTTAAGCTCTTCTACCGATATCCTATTCCGGTCAAAGGTCCTGAACCTAATCTCCTCACAGCCCAAACAATCCGACTTGAGATGTATGGGTGTTTCCTCCTCCGTCTCACAGACTAGACAAAAGGGGTCAGGTATGAGCCATATTTTATAGAGGTGTCTCCTTAAACCACAATGCCCAGTGAGGAAGTCAACCAGATAATTGAGATAGGTCCGTGAAAGACACAGGACCCCCTCACTCAAAGCCCTGCCCGGACCCCCAATGAGCATCTAAGACTGCCGACAAACAAAATGAGCTTACTTTTGGCCGAGAGTAGAATCAAAAAAAGAAAGGATGCATGCTTCCAACAGTCCACTAGTATCACAACCTAAAAGGGGGTCTTTTGTGAAGTCTTCCCATTAAGTTAAACATCAACCAGAGTCTCAGAACTTAAACACAAGTCTGGTGATCAAAAGCAGACCTCAAAGGCGCCACCGTATAGCGGTAATTTTGTGAAATTATTATTTAATAGAAGTTTTTATTTTTATTTAGCGAAGCTTGTAGCTTGTTGCTGAGTGTGCAGCACACTCGAGCGCTCATTAGATGATGAAATACTAACAAGATGTGAAACATTTTCGCACAAAACCAGAGCGTTACCGATTATTGCTTTCTGCATCTATCGCACAACAATGCCAGAGATACTATTTACTGATGATATGTACGAGAATGTAGCTAACACTTTGACATTTTGTACAAGCAAAAGAGTCTTCTTCAGTTAGTCTAAAAATGAATCATCAAGCAATCTTGATTGCTTAAATGAATCAACAAGCAACAATCTTAAAAACAGCTTTCGAAGAAACTGGTAGGTACTACATCAAGCAAGATCAATAGAACAACCAGAACAAAATCAAGGAACCATCCTGTTCTATGCTAGACACTCTACCTTTACTATTTAAATTTCCACAATTTTCAAGTAAACACAAAGTATAATAATGAATATAATGTCAGCGTCGAGTCTAGTTCGTTCAACAATCATCAACATCTGGTGCTATTAAACATAGATTCATTTATATTGCAAAAAACGTCTTTGTCCGCCCTCTGTTATATTTTTGTTTAAAACATTGAATTGTTATTGCAGTTTTAATTTTAAAAAAATAAAAATAAAATAAAAAGGCAAAATGTTGTGCTATTTTTTCTTTTTCATCCTCTAAATACTTGAATGTTATTCAGGTTCCGGTTGTAAAGAGAAATTTCCGGCTTTTGCTTTGAAGCACAGTGAACACAGTGGTGTAGTTGAAGGTACAAAGAGAAAGGGCGAAAAGGAATATAAATGGAAGGTTGATGTAACTGGGGAGGGCATGGAATTACATTAGGGGACAGATGAGAAGATGGTAGAAATCGGGCATAGAGTATGTGTATTGGGCTGCTGTGTGGTATGCATGTACGTATACTAGCCATGCCCCAATAACATCCCCTCACAACCAAATGTCACCCTTTCTGACCAATATATCTGCATATATATTAATATCATCATATAACCAAGGTACATATTATATGGCTCCATATGCATGCACTTTTGTAATTCAGGTAAAAAAAAAAATGGTTATTTCTGAAGGATTCAAATTATCATATGTATTTTATTGTAATTAATGTCATCACTTTCTTGATTATTTCAAATATCTATCGACTATGTTTGTGATATATTAACTCACCCAATTAGCTTGGAGTTACAATACGCAGTGTAGTCCAAATTTAGATACATCAGTAGCTTGAAACAAGGATTTCTAGTAAACTGGATTCTAGTAAACCAATAAAAGCAAAGTTTTTGTGGAGAAAACGATAAATATTTACTTACATTTTGATTCTAATTTCAAGTTAATAAATTCAATTAGAAATCTTAAAATGAAACAATCACTAATAAAAACTAGCAATTTCTGCTCCTATGAATATATCCAAATATCAAATTAGATAACATTTCCTGATTGGAAAAGTGTTTACAGAACACATAACATTTAGAAAAGCAGAAATATCTTAGACATATTTCGCCGTCACAATGCTTTTCATGAAATTAATCACATTTTGCCCAGTGGTCCCCAATTTTTCAGATCGCTTTTCAGTAGCGAGTGATAGCATGCAATAGCGTTACTGGATTAACCCCTGCAAACACTTCATCTTAACATGATATTTTGTGTTTATCAAGAAGAGAAAAACAGTATTTAGTTTCATGAACTTGTATATGTAATTTGTTTCGTATGTTGGAAAGGCGTTATAATTACGTTTATTTACTTTTTTTAATATTTATCGTATACATGTTTACAGCCAAATCTTCCCATTACATAGGAAGAAAATATTATTGTATTACGGAATTTAATATGGTAAAATACTGTTATTATATCTTTTTATAGCTTTAAGTTTACATAGGGAAACTTGTTAGCATAGGAGTTAGCCAAGTGTAGTGGAATCAATTGTCGTGATTCCTGAGGTATGAAGTCAGATGTCTTGAAGAGGGATTTAATAGGCGGAAGTTAGTTTATAGATTTTAGACTCGAAATACTAAACACTGATTTTACAAAAATAGATTATATTTTTACAATAATTTGAATGAGCGAAATGGTAACTACAATTAATAGGAATTGATAAAGTAAAAAAATAATTTTAAGAGTTAAATAACAAATAATTTAAAATTATTAAAATAAATAACTAATATGCACAACTATGAAATAATTATAAGTTTAACCTTGTTTAGGGATGCGCTCTTAACTCAAGTATAACTGCTGATGTAATGATAATACTGATATACTGATGTTACTGGTGTAATAATAATGATCGATGAATGATGAATGATGAGTGATCCCCTTCTCCAGTGGAGCGAAGTTTATATTAGTATTACTCACACACTGTCAGGTGTGTAAGTAATTCTCATACTAAGATATCTCTCGTAGCGTGCGACCTTGGTTAGGTCGGTGACCAGTGATTTAGGTCAGTGGCCAGATTTGGTCGCCCATTGGTGATTTTCAAAGACTGTAGCCTTGAATCGGCCAGGTGGCTTCTGTTCAATAGAAAGGGTTTTTATCGGTGCTTGTCTTTGATACCTTTGTATTGAAAAAGGCAGCAGCCGGCTGAGGCCACTAATTATAAATTGTGACCTAAGAAATTGTGAATTAGAAATTAAGAATTAGAAATTGTGTGCTAATAATAAATTTTTGTTATATTTTGTGAAGGTAGCGGCTGGCTGGAACCGCTTGACATTGCTTTGACATTGCTATGTCATTACACAAGATACAAATTGAGATACAATAAACAACCCTTCAAACTGACATTCAAATAGTTTAAAATGAGATAATTAGTATAATTAAAGTACAAAAACCAAAATAGAAAGTAAGTTATTAAGAATAATTTACATTTGCAAATGAGGAATTTACTCAATTTGTGAGAATAAATTGTTTAGCAAAATACAAAAACAAAACAAAACAAAACTAATTTCATTATTAGGATTGAATTTTGAGTGAAAATAACTGGTAAAAATAATTCAAATCGGATAGAAATTAGAAAAGAAGTTAGAGGGGAGAAAGAAACATATAAATTAACATACAAAACTTATTTAAGACAAAATTGATTAATAATTAAATGCCATATCATAATTATCATTATAAAAAAAAGAAGTAATAATCATTACTATTATACAGAAACATTTGAAGTAATGTCAAAAATATGGTGACTAGATAACGGGAGAGAAGAAAACTTTTATGTGAACAAAAGAATTGTAAAATAATAAATTGTTCGAGCGGCGGAAAAAAAACGAAAAATTGAATTAATATCAAATAAATTTTTTATACAATTTACTTAATTTATTCATCGGCCACAAAAAAAAAGGACCTCACGTTTAAAGAATTAAAAATATAAAGGTACAATTATCAAGAACTTTTCTATTTGCTGCTAAGAATCTTCATTGTTATACAAAAATAAGTAGGTAGCTAGAAATTGATTAGGAACACGATTGTAAAAAAAAATAACAACAAAATAAAATACATAAAATCGTCTTTATTGGAAATATATAATTACTCAGAATATAAATGATATTTTTGGATATGGTCACCCAACCTCTTTTGGACATGTCCCTCAACTGGCAGACTGTTCTTATAAATTCTAAGGGTACAGTCACGTGCAAATAGTGTTCGTCAAGACCTCAACATGCTGATATTGCGTGAATAATTATTGAAGTTGGAAGTGATTTGACAATCTGGCCAACAAACTAACATTCTTCTTTAATATCAAAACCAATGGCGCAACAGCTTATGAAGGGCCAAGGCATCTTGAATAGGGGGGGCGTGTGGTAAGCACGCCGCAGTTCCCACGCCATTTAGTTCCGGCCTTCGCTACCTAGGGCGCTACAAACTGTAGCTTCCCAGTTTTCATCACTATGCTGGGTCAACACCGATTTTGCCCTCAAGGAAATCGAACCCTAAATTCTCGCCCGAAAGGCGAGTGCATTACTCCATTGGATGCGTGAGAAATCTTTAATATCAAAGTATCCTGGTAAATCCAAAAATGCTGAGCACCTCTGAGGTAAATCATTTCCCCAAATAGACAAATTTGATGAAATTAATTGTTAACCTTTAATATTACTTCAAAATCTGGTGTGAAACATTCACATGACTGGCTCTTCAGGTAAAAGCACAAGAATTTCAAATAATATTTGTAATAGACCTAATCACTTTCAGCCTCAAGTTCACTGCATTTCTCCTTACCTCAAGCTCTTAGAGAGAGCAAACGAAGAAAAGCATCTGGATAATATAAGGAAAAGTTAAAGAGAGTAGGAGCTAGCCCAGCTGCCTGTATAAAAAGGGCTCCCCACTCTCACTCTCTCTCATTGAGTCACCGTCACCCGTCACGGTTCAACATATTTGGTTCTCACACCGTCACTTTACCCCAGTCAGTCTGTCACTCTCCTCCCCCGCAACTATATTCTCACTTTAAAATATTACAGTGTAAAGTCCTTGCGGTTTTATTATTGGCAGTTAATACAAACCGTGTCTAGTAAGTCTAACTTTACTAAACCTAAGTATTTTCTCTTCTATCCTAAGTATTTTCCTTCATGAACTAAACATCAACTACAATTTCAAATATTTCTTTAAACATGGAATCTTTAATAAACACATGATTGCCATTATTAACTACATAAGTGTTGAAGAGCAGAATACATAACGTTGGAATTAAAACCAGATACTTTGTTACATGATACTAAATTGTAGACCGTATGACAGCGCTCTCATGTAGCCAGATGCGGTGCTCGTACTTATAAAAAGAATAACAAATTCGAGCCTCCATAGTTATTTCCGTTTCCGACATAATTTGTTCACATAGACATAGATACATAAACAGGCCAATCGCGCAAAATAATTATTGTTTTTTTCTCAGGGGAACTTCATAACAAGAAATTAGTAAAAATCACAAAATTTTGTTGTTGTGGTGCTTGGTTCTCCGCAAAGCTGGAAAGCATCAGAGACATTTTCCGTGGTACTTTCAAAACTTTAGTTTTAAATATTGTTTTAATATTAGTTTTAAATACAGTTAAAGACACCAGTCCAGTGTGTAAAACTGAATTTGCTCTGTGCAAGTCTATGTTGTCACACTGTCTGAAAAATGCATCCTGAAGATGGGCGAACGCCCGAAACCGATCGATGACCACAAAATAAAGCAGGCTACCACGGAAAATGTCACTGAAAAAATTTTGTCCAAGAATTTACAACATTTCTTAATTTTTCCCAAAATATTTAAAAGAATCAAAGTAATTATTAGGCAATAATGTAGCAATTAAAGTATGATCGCTAGAATCGTCTATAATACGTTGCTAACGCGATTTCTAACCCACTACTAAACGCTAATAAGACGCTTTGCATTGCCGAGCTAAAAGCGGTCATGTCTGCAGAATGTAGTCACGTATAAAGTCAGCCTTATTGGCATATCCACCATAAATACAAAGTATATATATTTTCTATTAAGCAGTCATAAAATATACTCATAAATTAATGTTGTAAAAAACAATAAAAATAAAAAATGTATTTATTAGTTAAAATTAAGTAATTATTAAAATAATTTTATGATTATAAAACAAGTGTAAGAAAGCTCCAACTTACTATGCTAATTTCGTATGTGCAATACGCCCTTCATTCTTCCTTATCATATAAAAGTGTTAAACTGAACTACATATTACGTGACTTTATAGATATAGTATAATTCTTTTTTTTTTTTTTATCTTATTTTGCATGTTAGTTAATATTTCTCATTTAGTTTTGAGGCCCATATTTTGTTTAGTTCGTTATAGAAATATATTTATTTCATCAATTATTATAGTGTAACGATAAAAAATACGCAGACATTAATCAATTTAATGAGAGTACCAATAAAGATAATAATTACATTGAATTTATCTCCTGACAATGATATTATTATGAAATAAGCACTTCGTTTGTATCATAGTTTGGTCATTTATAATTGAATATTACAAATATTAAATTAATAAATACTAATTACAAAAAAAAAAGCAGTGAACTTTCTCTTCTTTTATTAATTCAAATACACTAGACGGCAAAAATAGCCTTTAGATCCAAATTGAGCAATTTGAAAGATTCGTATTGGTCTGTTTCCTAAAAAAGCATATTTGTAGCCATGCGATGTTCATGAATGAAGACTTTTACTAGATAAAGGGAGATCCAAAAAAATAGAATTTTGTTGTTTTTTTTACTTTCTCTTACTTTTAGTAAGAGAAAGTATTGTAATTGTGCGAAATTTTCGATATCGAGTTTTCACCGGAAGTATCCGTTTTGAGGTCCCTTGAGTCCAAAAAAGCGGTTTTTAGAGAATGGTCTGTATGTGTGTGTGTGTGTGTAAGTGAACAGCATAGCTCAAAAACGAAAAATCGCAGGAAGTTTAAACTTAATATTCCGTTTAGGTATCACCATGCGATCCGACAGTGGGTCATCTGTCAAAACTCCACAACCGGAAGTACCATTTCACTAGTTGGTTTATTTACTTTTTTGCAATTTTCTCAAAAATTTCTCCGACGATTTTCTGGAAACTTGGTTTATTATCAAGTACACATATAAAGAGCTACAACTTTTATTTGAAACATTTCTCTGGGAAAATTCATTTAAGAGAGTTTTGGTGGAGGGACGGATTTGGGTTTTCCATTAAAGTGCTATTTCAGTTTATTATACAATTCTGTCATCTAAATAATATTAATTTGAATTAAATATGTTGTTGAAATTCCGTGTTTGAAACAAATCAGATGACCGGAAGTGCGTTTTTAGTGATATGTATTTTTTAGTTTTCTGGTATTTACTCGAAAACGGCACCAACGATTTTCTTTAAAGTGGGTATGTGTATTACACATATAAAGAGCTACAACATTTATTTGAAACATTCTCCTGATAATGTCATTTAAGGGGGATTTTAGGGGAGCGGTGGGGTTATGTTTTTCTCGTAAAGTACTAACACAGTTGAATATACAATTCTATCATCGAAACAAAATTAATTAGAAATAAATAGATGGCCAAAATTCCGAGTTTCAAGAAAATTAGTAAACCGGAAGTGCGCTATTACTGAACAATTTTTTTCAGTTTTCGTCGAATTTCGAGGAACTCCGATGAATTTTATTAAATGTAGTACACTAACTATAAAATTTGTCAATTTTGAATGCTGGAGTAAGAGAAAGTTGTGTGAGTGTTTCACACCAGATTTTTTTTTTTTTTTTTAAATTTAAGGCACGCCAACATCTATGGTCATTGGCGCCTGGAGACTTTTCAATGCACTGCCGGCCTCAGGACAAAGTTCTCTCGCTACCGACAACACTGTCCATCGCCGAACCGTGAACTGTAGAGGCTCCTAAAAAGAAAAATAATCTAAGGAGCAGCGCTGGTATCGAACTTGCGCAACCTTCGCGTGAGACTCTAATACGCTACCACTTATACCACCAATCCCTTCCCTTAATTTTTCATGATTATTTGCAATTTTAATTAACTAAAAAGAGACTAATGCAATAGTGATTATATTTAAACGGAAAATCAAGACGGATATTCCAAGTGATATTTACTGTTTTCTAGAGATATTGTAATTGACAGCACCAAGAGAAATTAGAAAAATCTAATAATAAACTGAAACAGTTCGATTTATGAATGAAAACATTATAAAGATCACAATTTAGTTGGGGGGGGGGGATAGAAAACATTTTCTCGCTTACTATTATTATTTATGCCGGCAGATTGTGGCCTTAGAATAGATCTTCTCCTGATCCAAGTATCGATTAAAGTATGCCTACGCTCCAGGGTATGTGATGTATTCATAAAGCAGTATTACTGACTTTATTTTATTCGGTCTTATTCAATAAAAACCTAATTTCATCGTGAAATGAAGTCAGGATTTCTCGAAAACAATCTGAGTTATAATGATCTAAGTTATTCAAGCGTTGGTCTAATGGCTAGCACATTCGGGGTTCGATTTCCGTTAAGGGAAAGACAGTGTTGACCCAGCATTGTGAGAAAAAGTAGTGAGCAACAGTTAGTAAAAAAAGGAACCTACATATCGAAAGCCTACGGTGTTGGAAACGGTGGGGCATGCTTACCGCCACACGTACTCTAATGAAAATAGCCATTGACCAAGCCTTGCTTGACCTTTAGTGAGTTATTGCGCCAAAAGTTTTATTATTTTTTTTTTCTACAAAAAGACCGTAAAAGGCACAATTAGCTCAGTGGTAGCGTGATGAATTTTGGTACGCGGTGGACACAGATTCGAGTTCATTAACCTTGCCATTAGTTTCGTTTGTACTATGAGTCTATCAGCTCTGTCTTTAGATTTTCTTGCTTTAAGAACCTCTACAGCTCTTCTTTTTTTCTTTTTTTTTTCTAATTCTATAACGGGAAAAGACTGACCGAAGCCCGGTATTCCACTGAGAAAGCTTCATAGCTCGATGGGCCCAGAGAGGCTTTCTTTGCATAGCTTAGAAAGAACTTGGTCCGTCCGCATAGACAATAGTATAATATAATATACTGAGTTATCTTCTCAACTTGTTAATAAATAAAGTATATGTACAAAAGAAATTTAATTTAAGCTTTGGGAGGGGGTCAAGGGGCTTCCTCTGGATTGGTGGGGATACCCCAGGGTGAATAGTAGGCTTCACCTCCTATTCATCAGGGCCGTCCGAGCGCAGCGTTTAGTAGTACTGCACCCTACAAGAGGTGACCCTGTTTATTACAGAACTCGGCGGACCTAGACCTGGACGTCGATAAAAGTCCCCGACGGAATAGGTGTACCCGTCGGTCATCCAAGGCGGTGTCCCTGGGGGCAGCCTTGGAGATACACCTCCCCCCAAAACAGGGTGTTATGCGTACCGTGCCCATGGAGGTTTGCAGCCGGGGGGTAATACAGGCTGTATTATAACGGTGCCTCTCTGAAACCGGGCCACATCAGGGAGTAATAAATGGCCTTGCTGTGTCATGCGGGGCTCTGGCACAGTCGACTCAAGAATTCCCCAGCTCCTCGTCGGACCAGATATGGAAGTACCCCAAATAAAAGAGAAGAAGAGGAAGAAGAAGAGCCGGAAGACTGGGCGGGCAGGCGCCGCCGTACCATCTCGTGCAGTCCAGAGCACAAAGGAGCTCGCTCCTAGTGAAGTGGATGTGCGGGTGGTACCTAGCACAAGTGGGATGAGCATTGCTCATCAGGCTGGACATGCACAAGTGGAGAAGCGGGTAGTAGCCGCTGGTGTGCATGCTGAGTATCGGACCCCTCAGGAGCAAGCTCCCAGGGGTAACGAAGGAACCGCTGGACCTGGTACTGCCAGGGCGAGCTGTGCTCGTCAGGCGGACCAGTCTCAGACGGACAAGAAGGATGAGGAAGGGAGCAAGAAGGCTCCAGTTCTTCCTCCTGGTGCAGGTAAGATGGCGGAGGCACCGGGAGGGAGAAAGATCCTTAGGTGGAAGAAGAGGACGCCGCCGCTGCCGCCTCCGGGACAACCGGGAGCGATGGATGACCCCCTGAGAAGAGGTCTCAGTGGGGCAGGCGTCAGATGGTACCTCCGCGCGCTCTCTGAGGGCATGAACCCTCAGGAGGCGAGGGCGGAGGCAGAGAAACACAGGGCACAAGAGAGGGGCAATAGCCCACCTCAACAGGCCCAGGGTAAGCGGGAGAGGTACACTACACCTCCCGAGAAGAAGGATGTTAAGAGAAGGAGGGTGGCTTCCTCCGATCAAGGTGCACTTGCCGGGCCCTCCTCGGCTGGGCGCCCTATCCCTCGCCAGTCTGGCCCCAGCTATGCTGGTGCAGTGAAGGTGGTGAGGGTGGGCGTGATGCCGAGGGGCTTTCCGGAGAAGGTGCTTAGTGCTGAGGAGCTGTCAGCACTAGAAGAAGCGTTAGTAGAGGAAATATCCCTCGGGTGGGAGCATAAGCTCTATTTCGAGGGAATTCATTTCCGTCCAGGCATGCTTTGGCTGGACTGTACAAACCAACAGACTGCGGACTGGGTGCACAAAAAGGCATCGACTTTGAGCACCTGGACGGGGGAAGAGCTGGTGGCGTGCTCGGGAGAAGACATCCCGAGGATGCACACTATTACGACGTTCTTCCCGCGTAGTGAAGGCAAGGGCATAGAGAAGATACTAGCTATCGTCAGTGCCCAGAACGAAGGACTGAACACGAAGGCGTGGAAAGTCCTTAGCTGCAAAGAAGAGAACTCGGGCCTCGTGCTGACTGCCGGCATTGACGGCCAATCGTACGAGGCACTGAAGAGGGAGGGGTACCAGATCAGGTACCGTTTTGGTAAACTCCCTGTTAGAGGACTCAGGAAGTCCGAGGATGAGGCGGGCACGAAAGAGCATCAAACTCCTTCGCCCTCCACCCTAAATGAAGTAACACCGCGGGAGGATTGCCCCCCGGAGGAGGCCCAACGAAGGGTGAGCCTGGGAGATGTGGATCTCTCATCTCTCAGGGTGAGCCTTTCGAAGGAGGAGGAGGAGGAGGAGGAGCAGATGCTCCTGGAAGAGGAGGGGATCCTCCTCTCACCCCTCCATGAACAGTCATGCTGTGGGACTGAGCACCGGGGTAGCCCAGGTGAACCTGCACCACGCTAAGGGGGCATCAGCCAACATAGCAAGGTTGTTCACTAAGCGGCTACTAGGACTGGTGCTGATTCAAGAACCTTGGACAGTCGGGCGACAGATCTGCGGGCTGTCAGGTAAGGATGGCAAGGTAATTTGGGATGCAAAAAGTGACAAACCTAGGGCCTGCATCCTGATCAGGAACAATATTAATTATACTTGTCTTTCAGAATTTACGACGCGGGACTTAGTGCCTATTTTGGCCCACCTACAATATGGAGGCAATCACCGCGCCGTTGTAGTGGCATCCAGCTATTTCGCTGGGGACAGGGCTGATGTACCGCCAGCGGAGGTGCAGGAGCTGGTGCGTACTGTCAAGAGCGGAAGCTGCCACTCCTCATCGGATGTGATGCCAACGCCCACAACAGAGTTTGGGGCAGCAGCGACAACAACAGGAGAGGTGAGTACCTCTTAGAATTTATCCTTCAATATAATCTAGACATTTTTAATGTGGGGGCAGCGCCCACCTTTGTAACTAGAGTTAGGAGGGAAGTTCTTGATCTTACGATAGGTAGTCAGAGTATCGGGCAATTCGTTCGGAACTGGAAGGTCTCGAACGAGCCCTCCCTTTCAGACCATAGGATCATTATGTTTGATCTAGAGGGGCTCGGGGACGGGGAGACTGTATGGAAGAACCCCAGACGTACAAATTGGGATGAGTTTAAAACCAATTTAGGGTGTGCTCTTAGCCGTATAGGCACTGTGAAGGCTCCACAGTGCCGGCTGGAGCTGGAACATTACTTGGATGAGGTTAATGGGGCAATCATAGGCGCCTTTGAGGATAGCTGCCCCACTAGCAGGTTGCATCGTAGTAGGGATGCTCCTTGGTGGAGCAAGGACTTGGCGAAGCTGAGGTCTCGAGTGCGAATGCTCTATAACAGAGCAAAACGCATGGGAGACTGGCAGAGCTACACCGTGGAGCTGACAACCTACAATAAGGAAATAAGGAAAGCCAAGAGAAATAGCTTCAGGAAATTTTGTGGTGAGATTGACTCCCTGCCGGTGGCGGCCAGACTGCATAAAGCAATGGCCAAGCATGGCATGGGAGCTCATATGTCGCTCAGAAATCCTGATGGCAGCTATACGCATGATGGAGAGCAAAGGGCTCATCTCCTGCTGGATACTCACTTCCCGGGGAGTTTACCGTGGGAGGAGGTTTTGGAAGTGATGGAACCGGGCAGGCCCGGCAGGGTGGATTGGGAAGTAGCCAAAGCCATCTGTACTCCTTCGAGGCTGGAATGGGCAATTGACTCGTTCTTGCCATACAAGTCACCGGGGGTGGATGGAATCTTTCCCGCCCTTATACAGAGGGGCATAGGGGAGATCCTACCACACCTGGTTCGAATAACTAGA